>OU744341.1:107996-146906 GCA_916610165.2 Gymnosoma rotundatum | reverse complement strand
GGGGAAAGCATATCCATATGGCCATTTCACTACTGCTCAAATAGCTCATCAGTGGATTTTACCCAAATTTTGTATAGAAAAACAGAAAGTCTTATATCAAAAGCCAAATTGATTAAATGAGAATTTCATTGAATCAATAAGACAGAAGACAATAACAACTCAAAAATGTTCTACACAAAAACACAGCAAACATTTAATAACTATTTTTATTTTTTCTTTCATTTTTCTACATAAGGGATCCCATTGGGAACCATTCATATGTATTTGAAAGATTCAATGAAAAAATAAAAATTGAAAAACAATTTTTATTAATAAGCAAGGTGCACATGCAAATATATCAAAATGAATAATTTATTATTCGGAATCTTTTAAAATTTAATTACTTTACTTTATTCGTGCTTGATTCCTTCAAATATAAATATTTCATGATATTCTCATGAATTATTTATTATTTTAAACTAAACTACAAAATGAAATGTATTACTGCGGGGAAAGCATATCCATATGGCCATTTCACTACTGCTCAAATAGCTCATCAGTGGATTTTACCCAAATTTTGTATAGAAAAACAGAAAGTCTTATATCAAAAGCCAAATTGATTAAATGAGAATTTCATTGAATCAATAAGACAGAAGACAATAACAACTCAAAAATGTTCTACACAAAAACACAGCAAACATTTAATAACTATTTTTATTTTTTCTTTCATTTTTCTACATAAGGGATCCCATTGGGAACCATTCATATGTATTTGAAAGATTCAATGAAAAAATAAAAATTGAAAAACAATTTTTATTAATAAGCAAGGTGCACATGCAAATATATCAAAATGAATAATTTATTATTCGGAATCTTTTAAAATTTAATTACTTTACTTTATTCGTGCTTGATTCCTTCAAATATAAATATTTCATGATATTCTCATGAATTATTTATTATTTTAAACTAAACTACAAAATGAAATGTATTACTGCGGGGAAAGCATATCCATATGGCCATTTCACTACTGCTCAAATAGCTCATCAGTGGATTTTACCCAAATTTTGTATAGAAAATCAGAAAGTCTTATATCAAAAACCAAATTGATTAAATGAGAATTTCATTGAATCAATAAGACAGAAGACAATAACAACTCAAAAATGTTCTACACAAAAACACAGCAAACATTTAATAACTATTTTTATTTTTTCTTTCATTTTTCTACATAAGGGATCCCATTGGGAACCATTCATATGTATTTGAAAGATTCAATGAAAAAATAAAAATTGAAAAACAATTTTTATTAATAAGCAAGGTGCACATGCAAATATATCAAAATGAATAATTTATTATTCGGAATCTTTTAAAATTTAATTACTTTACTTTATTCGTGCTTGATTCCTTCAAATATAAATATTTCATGATATTCTCATGAATTATTTATTATTTTAAACTAAACTACAAAATGAAATGTATTACTGCGGGGAAAGCATATCCATATGGCCATTTCACTACTGCTCAAATAGCTCATCAGTGGATTTTACCCAAATTTTGTATAGAAAAACAGAAAGTCTTATATCAAAAGCCAAATTGATTAAATGAGAATTTCATTGAATCAATAAGACAGAAGACAATAACAACTCAAAAATGTTCTACACAAAAACACAGCAAACATTTAATAACTATTTTTATTTTTTCTTTCATTTTTCTACATAAGGGATCCCATTGGGAACCATTCATATGTATTTGAAAGATTCAATGAAAAAATAAAAATTGAAAAACAATTTTTATTAATAAGCAAGGTGCACATGCAAATATATCAAAATGAATAATTTATTATTCGGAATCTTTTAAAATTTAATTACTTTACTTTATTCGTGCTTGATTCCTTCAAATATAAATATTTCATGATATTCTCATGAATTATTTATTATTTTAAACTAAACTACAAAATGAAATGTATTACTGCGGGGAAAGCATATCCAATGGGATCCCTTATGTAGAAAAATGAAAGAAAAAATAAAAATAGTTATTAAATGTTTGCTGTGTTTTTGTGTAGAACATTTTTGAGTTGTTATTGTCTTCTGTCTTATTGATTCAATGAAATTCTCATTTAATCAATTTGGCTTTTGATATAAGACTTTCTGTTTTTCTATACAAAATTTGGGTAAAATCCACTGATGAGCTATTTGAGCAGTAGTGAAATGGCCATATGGATATGCTTTCCCCGCAGTAATACATTTCATTTTGTAGTTTAGTTTAAAATAATAAATAATTCATGAGAATATCATGAAATATTTATATTTGAAGGAATCAAGCACGAATAAAGTAAAGTAATTAAATTTTAAAAGATTCCGAATAATAAATTATTCATTTTGATATATTTGCATGTGCACCTTGCTTATTAATAAAAATTGTTTTTCAATTTTTATTTTTTCATTGAATCTTTCAAATACATATGAATGGTTCCCAATGGGATCCCTTATGTAGAAAAATGAAAGAAAAAATAAAAATAGTTATTAAATGTTTGCTGTGTTTTTGTGTAGAACATTTTTGAGTTGTTATTGTCTTCTGTCTTATTGATTCAATGAAATTCTCATTTAATCAATTTGGCTTTTGATATAAGACTTTCTGTTTTTCTATACAAAATTTGGGTAAAATCCACTGATGAGCTATTTGAGCAGTAGTGAAATGGCCATATGGATATGCTTTCCCCGCAGTAATACATTTCATTTTGTAGTTTAGTTTAAAATAATAAATAATTCATGAGAATATCATGAAATATTTATATTTGAAGGAATCAAGCACGAATAAAGTAAAGTAATTAAATTTTAAAAGATTCCGAATAATAAATTATTCATTTTGATATATTTGCATGTGCACCTTGCTTATTAATAAAAATTGTTTTTCAATTTTTATTTTTTCATTGAATCTTTCAAATACATATGAATGGTTCCCAATGGGATCCCTTATGTAGAAAAATGAAAGAAAAAATAAAAATAGTTATTAAATGTTTGCTGTGTTTTTGTGTAGAACATTTTTGAGTTGTTATTGTCTTCTGTCTTATTGATTCAATGAAATTCTCATTTAATCAATTTGGCTTTTGATATAAGACTTTCTGTTTTTCTATACAAAATTTGGGTAAAATCCACTGATGAGCTATTTGAGCAGTAGTGAAATGGCCATATGGATATGCTTTCCCCGCAGTAATACATTTCATTTTGTAGTTTAGTTTAAAATAATAAATAATTCATGAGAATATCATGAAATATTTATATTTGAAGGAATCAAGCACGAATAAAGTAAAGTAAACAAATTGTTTCTTTTTTTTATTATACTCAAATAAAAATATATATACTTAAATAATAAAAAATATAAACCGTAAAATTTATCATTAAAGTTAACAAATATTATAACAAAAATTGTATGTTTTTTCTTTATATAAGATTTTTTAAATATAAAAGTAAGTATTATTATTATTATTGATTAAAACTTTCACTTTTATTCACATATTTGGAATCTGTTAATTTAGTGGCTAAAGCATATGTATATGTTTTATACCCTCTCTCATTCAAACCGGTTAATTAGCGGTTTAACACGAAGATACCTCTAGATTAAGAGCCTGTTTCTCGCCCTCGCTGTTTTAGGATGAAGGTTGCGTAAAAGAAATCATCAAGAACATCATCAATGTAACGTTTCACTTTTATTTTCCGTCCACTTCGACGAACAGGTTCTGTTAGATCTGTACCAAGTGGGACAGATGAGACGATATCTGTTTCTATTTTTTCCTCTATAGCTTCGTTAACCTTTTTACCACTTTCTTCCTTTACATCCATTACCTGTGGTTCGTCAACCGTAGTATTATTGATGACACTTTCATCCACACCGCTTGAGAAATATCTATACCTTCAGGCGCTACATTTGGCAAATCAATAGGCGTTGAATCTTCGCCATTGGCTGTAGCCTCTATTTGATCAATGGCCTCTCGATAATTATTTCGTTTCATATTTTTGTCTGTGGCGAATTTTTCTTTGTTTTCAACATAAGGAAAGAGGTCTTCCACCTTAATATTGGCAGTCTCACTATATTTTTTGTTGTTCTACTTTGTGATTTTATCTGGCCATGCTGGATAGCCTTTTACTTTGGCAAAAATCCAAATCGCCAATACTGAATTTTTTCTTCTCTTTTACCATTTTGCTGTCTTCTTTTGTATTACTTTTGTATATTAAATTTTTATAGTCCTGTCTGAACTGCTGTATATTTTTATTTGATTCGTAACGTTAGTTCTATACAATCGCATCCCTGTCGGCTGTAATGGCATTTTGTATGACGCGATTATAATATATTGTGTACGTTATAACGGCTGGCCACGTCTGGTCCAGTTGTATGAAGGTATTATAATTATATTGACCAGGTCCTAAAATACAATAAATTTAGCATAAACAAGTTTAATGGCCAATTTTTTTACTCACCAATAAAACCACGCTAGCTGTTTTTTGTTTGCTGAGCCTCCAATTGAATTGTAGTACAATCTGAAATTATAAGGGAAAACAATATTTTTTTAGTTGTTCTTATACACTGTGACATTATAAAAACATTTTTTAATTTTTTTATCAATTTCTTTTACTGATATTTATAATTTTTTAATTTTTCTTAAGAAACTAAATTTTTACCTCAATTTTGTTATATATTTTTTGGTTGATTAAATAAAAACATATGTTTGCAATAGGTATGTGTAGCGGTTTCTTCCAACTCATTGCTTTCAGCGTTTTTGAATATTTTTTTATTCACTTAAACGAAAGCCGGAATAAAATATGATAACTCACTTTTTTAAACGTCACTAGTGAGTAATCTGTGCACTCAACAAGGAATATCAGCTCTTCTTCTTTTATTTTTCATGGGAGAGGATTTTTAAGTTAACAAACTAACTTAACAAACCGGAAATGAAAAGATTTATAAATTAAACAAATTTAATAAATTATTCAAAATTTAAAGCAATTAATTCAATAAAAATCGATATTTTATGAACAAAAACAAACCTTTTGTAAAAAAAACTAAAAATACGTTACAACTACAACTATTACTTGCGCTATCTCTCATACTACATATGGGCTTATATCTCGAAAACTAAGAGTTGTTCCTGGATGGGACCAATTGTGGATGAAAGGCACATATATTGCCTATAATTTGGTATATATGCGTTATTCGTTGAGCATATTTTCTTGAACCAAGTTTGAAAAAAAAGAAATTTTCAACTTTCACTCATACTACATATGGGCTTATATCCCGAAAACTAAGAGTTGTTCCTGGATGGGACCAACTGTGGATGAAAGCCACATATATTGCCTATAACTTGGTATATATGTGTTATTCGTTGAGCATATTTTCTTGAACAAAGTTAAAAAAAAGAAATTTTCAGCTTTCACTCATACTACATATGGGCTTATATCCCGAAAACTAAGAGTTGTTCCTGGATGGGACCAACTGTGGATGAAAGCCACATATATTGCCTATAATTTGGTATATATGTGTTATTCGTTGAGCATATTTTCTTGAACCAAGTTTAAAAAAAAAAAGAAATTTTCAACTTTCACTCATACTACAATGGGCTTATATCCCGAAAAAACTAAGTTTTGTTGCTGGATGGGACCAACTGTGGATGAAAGCCACATATATTGCCTATAATTTGGTATATATGTGTTATTCGTTGAGCATATTTTCTTGAACCAAGTTTTAAAAAAAAGAAATTTTCAACTTTCACTCATTCCATATATGTGTTTAATGTGCTGTTTCCATATTACGGGCGATCAACACGTCTAAAAAATTTGTATGAAAAGCACTCAGTTTTTTGAGTTATTTTCATATAAATTTTCTAGACGTGTTGATCGCCCGTAATATGGAAACAGCACATAAATCTCGAAAACTAGTTGTTCCTCTCTCTTGCAGTCAGTACATCAAGTTTTGACTGCACGCTAGCTTAAAAACTCCATTAAATTTTCGAAATTTTTCATTTCATTTAATTTGAAAATATTTTATTTTTCATTTTTATGACATTAAGTTTGTCATTGTACAAAATTTTCTCTCACTGAACACACTTCACAAGGGTTGTATGAGGAAACTTAATCAATTATCGACTCAATTAAGTATTAATTGATAAATTTGTAAATTAATTTCTTATATGGTAAATTAAATTCAATTAGAGACTTAATTGCGTAAATTCCTTTATTGCGCAATTAAAACGTATGTCTGAACAGGGTATAAGAAATATTTTTCACTTAAAAAAAGTAGTATCAAAAAGATTTAAAGAGAATTTTAAAGAAACTTAGAAATAAAAAAAAATAATTTTATTTAATTATTATATTTTTTTAATCTGATTGCTTTGATACACACAAAAGATTGTTGTAAGAATGAATTTATTCTTAAAAAAATATAAAATTTTAACGCTACGTTTACATTAGACAATGCTGTCATGACAATAAAATAATACACATTAGTTGTCAAAAATGCTGACAATTGCTTCTGTAGTATAGGCGTCCAGACAATAATTATGACAATTCATTATGAGCACGTTCTCGGAAAATTTAAAATAGCTTTAGAGTTTCTTCCTGCTATTTTTCCATTTCTATTGTTATATGCAAAGAAAATTTTAGTAATTAAAATAATAATTTAATTAAAATTTCATTTAGTTAAAGCAATTATAAAAAAATTTGTCGGCATACGTCAAATCACTGTCTTGTTTACTGTCTTCAAAATATTCAAGACAGTAATTCAGATAATTGAAATGTGTACATGCATTAGTGAAAAACTGTGCATGTATTGCTATTGTCATGACAGCATTGTCTAATGTAAACAGGGTGTGATATAAAAATCAATTGTTATTTTTTTAATAATAAGGTACTTTGTATAAAAAGGTACTTTTTCTAAAAGTTTTTATTTTGTTATTATTATTGCAGTATTTGTAAAGTATTGTTTTTAAAGTTTCTTTTTTTTTTGTTACTTTTTATAAAATATTTTTTTTAAAGGTTCTTTTTTATATCAAATGATTTAAAAGAAAAATACATTTTTAAACGTTACTTTTTTTTAATATTTTATTTATAAAAAGTAATTTTAAATAAAATATAATACCAAATGGTTATAAAGGTAACTACAGATTAAAGTTCCTTCTTTCTTAATGGTACTTTTTATATTATATTTTTTTAAAGGTACTTTTTTATACCAAATGATTTTTAAAAAAATACATCTTTACGCTACTTTTTTGAAAGAAATTTTTCTTATAAACGGTTATTTTTACAAAATTGAAAGTAATTGTTTGCATAGGAAAATTGTTTTTAAAAATTCCATTTCTCTCAAGGTTAGTTTTTTACAAATATATATTTTTTTAAGTTATTTTATTATAAAAGGTTATCTAATAGACTTATCTAAAAGTTACTACTTTGGAAAACATTTTTTATGAAAAGGAATCTTGTTCAATAGGTACCTGATCAAAAGGTACTTTGTTTCAATGGCAGTGTAAAAAAAGTCGTCGGAATTTTCCGAATGCGTTTTTTTTTATGAAATATTCTTTTCTATAAAAGAGACTTGTTTCTAAGGTAGTTTTAATAAACGGTACTAATTAAAAAAACTAAGTTTATTTAGAAAGTACTTTATTAATAGTACTTTTTTTTAGGGATTTTTTCATAAAAGTAACTTTTTACATAAGGTACTCTTTATAGATATTTAGATATATTGATGTTGAAATGAACGAAACTGTATAATATATAAATTTTTTTGAAAGTACTTTTTCAGTAGGTTCTTTTTTCTAGTGGGTATTACTATTAAAAATTATTTTCAATAATAATCACTTTATTTAAAGATGATTTATATAAAGGGTGCTATTTAAAAAAGTATTTTTAGAAATATAACTTTTTTAATGGTACTGTTTTAAAGCGTTTTTTTGAAAAGTAACTATTTATAAAAAATTTATGCTTCTTCTTTTTAACAGCTATTTTTTATAATGCTTTTTTCATAATACCCAATATGATTTAAAAAAAATATTAACATATTCCTACTCAATTCGCTGTTTTTCTCCTTACAAAAGTAAAAATGTGCCAATAATTATAAAATTTATATTATAAAACTCTTTGAAATTTAATGTCTGCCTTTTGACATCTGCCTTATTATTTAATGAATATTTTCATTTAAAAAAACATCATAAGAACACTAAAAAAAGTAGACCTGACGTTGGCAGTGGCCCGCGTCTGTTTGTTTGCCAAACTCGTGTCCATATGATTTTTATTAATAAAATATGTTCTGTTTTGATTTTAATTTCAATTATAGTTTTCTTCTTTTTAAGATCTAATAACGGATGTTATAAATAAATTTCATGCTAAAAAAAGGATAATTTTGGATTTAATGATGATGTTCCTAAACGGATAACACATACACACCAAATTAGAGGCAATATATGTGGCTTTCAACCACAATTGGTCCATCCAGGAACAACTCTTAGTTTTCGAGATATAAGCCCATATGTAGTTTAATTGAAAGTTTAAAATAATTTTTTTTTAATACTTGGTTCAAGAAAATATGCTCTACGAATAACACATATATACCAAATTATAGGCAATATATGTGGCTTTCATCCACAGTTTGTCTCATCCCGGAACAAATCTTAGTTTATGGGATATAAGCCATTATGTAGTATGAGTGAAAGTTTAAAATTTCTTTTTTTTAAACTTGGTTCAAGAGAATATGCTTGAATAAAAAAAGAAGAAGAGCTGATATTCATTTTTGTTTTCGTAATAGAAGTTGCCATATAATTTATAAAATCAAGCTAGCTTTTGGTGAATTAAAACCTGGCAGCCAGGCCTGCCATATTTGCCGATTTATCGGTATTTTCCCGATTTTTCGCCTTAAATTTATCAAAGTGCCGATTCGCCGATTTTGGCTCTAAAAATGCCTTTGCTGCTTATGTTAATCAAATCGGTACAGCGAAAACAATGATAAAAAGTTAAACCAACCAAATAAAATATATTTATCCTCTTAAAATATATTCTTAAGTGAGCCAAATAGAAAAGCTTCTAAGAACTGGACGAAAAGTAATTTAAAAATATCGATGAACTTTATTTAACGGAATTTTGAAAATTTGATAAGGAGTATTTGGTCTCATTGGATAAAGAGTTAATATAAGAATCAGAACTTAACAAAAACGAAATAAGCAAAATAAATATAAAACTGTATTAATTTTTATTTAGAACTTACAATTCAAATATTAAAACATTTTGATTTTGAACATAAATCTTAATATAAAATGTTTTTTTTTTAATAAAATTATATTTTATTGTTTTCAAAATGTTTTTTTAACTTTCTGATTATTTGCCGATTTTTTAAAACTAAAGTGCCGATTTTTGTGTGCAAAAGTGCCGAATTCTTATCAAAATTCTCTGGCACCCCTGCTGGCAGCACTTAATTATATCGAAGCTCCCATTTTTTTATATCGACACCTCAGAATTTTTTTGGTCCAATAGCCACTTAAAAAATTAGTTAGGTATGGAATATATACTTGAATACTCTATTTCTGACTTAAGCTTGTTTAATATTGTTTTGCCCTTAAAGGCAATGATTAGACTATGAGGCAACATTGTACAAGCATGATAATAAACATAATTATTATTTTGCCTTATTACATACATAAAATTTAAGTCAGAACCGCAAATACCCTTATTTTATTTGGAATAGTTATTTTCTGTGGAATATCGTTCCTTTAAGAAAAAGTTTGATTTATGTATATGTTTTGACAATAAGTGTAAAAAGGAAAACATAACAGAAGGACTGTCAATTTTTGTGATTTAAAAAAATGTAAGTGAAAACAATTTTTTTTACGTGTTTACTATTTTTATGTTTTAGTATTATGTCTTTTTTATGTTTCTTTAAGTATGTACTCGTACATATGTTTGTACAATTATAAAATGTTTTAAACAATAATATATAATAGTAGGTCTGTTGACTTTGTGCATTTTTTATTAAATTAATAAATAAAAATAAAGGGAAGTTGTTACAGACACTGCACTTTCTTCTCCAAATAGCATTAACATTTCGTTTTAGTCATAATTTTAAAAACGAATAAAATTTAAACTTTATATGGATGTGAACAGAGCTAAATTAAAAAAAAAGTTTTTGATATGGAGCACAAAACAATAATTTTCATTTGCTTAGGAGCTTGATATATCATGACTTATCATATCCAAACATACTAAAACGTTCTTATTTGTAAAAAATATGTGCAGAAATTTAGTTTTTATAAAAAAGATTGATCGGTTATATTTTGTTTTTCTCGTTACTGGCTTTTTTACACATAAGTTGAAACAATCCTGAAGTGACGATATCATTAATATAATGGCCATACTTTGGTTTGTAATTTTTTTCTGGCAACTATAGTTATGTGATGTATATACTACCTAAACTTATTTTATTTATTATTTTAACTTTTTATTTACTATATTCATTATAAAATGTGTGTAAAACCAAGGCACATTCATTTTACTAGATAGTAGCGGCTCTACAACAAATACAGCATTGACAAAAACAACATGCCTTTTTATTGTTGTTTTGTGCGTTGAAACGTCAAAAACACAAAGAGAAATAAAAGATAATTGCTCTCAATACAAATGCTTGCCTTGTTGCTAGTGTTCGTAAGCAAACAAAGGAAAATACAAACAACTTTTAACATTTCCAACTACAAACCAGCTGGGCGGACGACACTACCTAGGAAAAAAATCGGCCTTGTACAAAACATAAAATACTGTTCTATCAATGGCTATAATGTTTGTTTACTTTTGTTTAGTTTTGCGAAACAACAACAAAAAATGCCATAACCATATGGTAAAACTGTATTATTTAAATGGACTTTAAATGCGCAAGATCGGTCATTTACGTTTCATTTAAGTGTGCATTGAAAAATTGAATTTTGTACTTAAATAGAACTTATATATAAATGACATGTAAATACGAAGTCAACAACTGGCCCTTTATTTCCGATTGCACATTTTGTAGTATTGTTAGAAACCAATTCAAGACAGAGTAATGGAAAGAAAACTAAATAAATATCAGCACAAAATTGTAACGTTATTAAGCTAGTTGTGTTAAGTAGTATCGTTGACGAACAACAAAAATAACCAGAAATAAAAAAAATTTATTAATGCTAAAAAAAGAACAGACACAATTTGTTGCTTCGGAAAAAATAAACAGGGAACAATAAGGCACTAATAGTGCCTTGTTTAGAAAACTACATTAAATTGGCAAACAACATGTAAGTATGCAACATAAAAAACTTTAAATTTGTCTTTTTATTAAAAGTTTACATTTTTTTTAATTCTAGGAGTATAAGATGCATAAAAGGATGTCCACTAGGAGAGAAGCTCCACATCTTCCCAAGGGATTCTTAAAGGTAAATCTTTTCATATTGTTCGCTCTGATACGTGCATGTGTGTGTTGGAATCAGATAAGATTCCATAGGATGGTGATTATGATCACCAATGTCTGTCTGTTCGGTTTTAACCCCTTTTGTTAATCATTCAACCTTATGTGTTTGTCTGTCTAAAAATAATTGAGCCCGACCTAAGGCCGGCTACGCAGGAAATCTTTAGTAAAGGAAACCGGTGTTGGTCATACCAAAAAAAAGTCCTTGCGTCCGGCCGAAGGCCGGCTATGCAAGAAATCTTTAGTAGTCGAAGCCAGTGTTTGTTATTCTATCTATACTTTTTTCGTATAGTATTGCCGCTAAACTTAATTTATTGGATGAAGTTATATTTATATAAAAAAAAAGCTTTTTATAGTTGTTAACAGATTTTGTTTTTTATTTTTATCTTTTTAGTTAAATAGTTATCAAAATTACCTTTTCTATAAAACGCATATTACTTCACTCCGTCATGAAATACTCGAGTGGCTGTAAAATACCGGTGATAAATAGTAAGTTTAAATGTGTTTTTTTTTAATAAATTTAGATAATGAGCCGGAAGTTAAAATACTTTGCCATATAGTTGCTAAAGATAAAAACCTATCTTCATAGTGTAGTAAAGAAATAACAAAACCCATTAGAGAAAGATTAATGCGTCAAGCAAAGCACAACAACCCATCACATGCAACGTTATGCTGTTTGGTTTGGTGACAGTATGTTAGCGTCAACGGTAATTTTTTTTACTTTAATTTTTATTTTGAATTACTTAAAATTAATTTAAAAACATTGTGCTTGGAAATTGTATGTTTTTAAAATTACAACTAGATTTTAATGAAACAACATAAATAAATTAATTTAAAAATATTAAAAACAATTACTTATCAGTTAAGTAAATGAAAATGATTTTATAATAAATGATTTTATAATAAAATAGCAATTAATAATAATAAGAATATTTAATAACGACTAAAATTTTACAATATTTGTGTTTTTTTTTTAATTTTTATTACAATTTACAGATGTATTTTTTTACAATATTAATGTGTACATAAAAAGTTTTTTTTTTGGTATAAATATTGTTACAAAGATGCTTTATTTAAATCATAAAGAAATAATTGAGGCCAAGAAAGTTAAACGAAATGGCCTATTGTGTTTGTTTTCAAAGCTAGAAGTTTCTATAAAACATCTGTATTACAAAACAAAAACAACTAACACAAAGCGATGACTAAACAAACACAATACAGAAACATACACACACCTGCATTGTATAACAACTAAATAAAAATACACAACATGTATTTTTAAATAATGATTGAAGGTTTTAGAAGTAAATAATAATGCTCACTTATGTGTCTGAGATAAAAGTGGCAACGCAGCATTTTCAACTACGCAATAGATGGCGGTAGAAATTCTCGAACATTCAAGAACGCCTAAAAATAGGGTATATAAAAGCAACGCCAATACGTGCTGATTCATTCGTATTGTGAGCGTCATCTAGTTAAGATCTTGTTGTACAACAATTAAAGTTGCCAGCGTGTGTTATTAATCGGGAATAGTTAAATCGTCAAATAATTGATTAAATAAAGTGTAATTTAATTAAAACTCTAAAAGTTGTGTGTTTAATTATTTTGCAAATAAAGAACTCATTAATAAAACGTTTATAAATTTAAATAAACGTAACAATATGTTATGAAATTACTATGAACTTTAAATAAATCGTGCTTGTTTTTAGTTTGCAAACTTAATATTGACAGACTGTATTTATTTTTTCTTTAGTGAACTTTAGTAAATTTGGAAATTGATAAGTTAAAATATGTAGCTTTTTTTCATTACTTTTTTATATAAAATACACATTTGAAATCTAACAATTAAATACAATAATGAACATTTATCTACTCCTATTAAAGTTGATACAGAGATATACGAAATTCATGATAGTATCAACTGGAGCGCCAGCGGTTTGTTATTTCATGTTTATTACTACGAAGATATTTTTTCCTACCCTTCACACAAAAAGTGAAAAGAGTGTAACTAAGTTTATCATTTCGTTTGCAATTTCTACAATATCAATTTAAGACTCCATAAAGTATATGTATATATTCTGAAATCTTATGCATAGCGAAGTCGATTGAGCAATGTCCGTCTGTCCGTCCGTGTTAGTGTTTGCAAAATTGCTTAATTATTTTCTCCTCCATGGTATGACACAGCGGCTTTGCTTACTAAAGATTGTCTGCATAGCCGGGCTTCGGCAATAATTTTCTCCTCTGTGGTATAACAAACATCGGCTTCGCTTACTAACGATTTCCTTCGCAGCCTTCTTTCGGCCGGGCGCAATGATTTTCGCCTCTATGGTATGACACAGTGGCTTTGCTTACTAAAGATTTTCCACATCCTCTGCATAGCCAGCCTTCGGCCGGGCGCAAGGATTTTCTCTTCAATGGTACAACAAAACAACGGCTTCGCTTACTAAAGATTTCCTGCTAAATCTTTTTTCGTATAGTATTGCCGCTGAACTTAATTTATTAGATCAATTTATATTTATCAATTGGTTAAAACTTATAGTTTTTATTTTCAACACGTCCACAAACAATGATACTGCATTTATGCCACAGGTATCAACTGGAGCACCAGCGGTTTGTTATTTTATGTTTAGTACTACGATGATGTTTTTTCATACCCTTCACACAAAAAGTGAAAAGAGTGTTACTAAGTTTATCATTTCGTTTGCAATTTCTACAATATCAATTTACGACTCCATAAAGTATATGTATATATTCTGAAATCTTATGCATAGCGAAGTCGATTGAGCAATGTCCGTCTGTCCGTCCGTATTAGTGTTTGCAAAATTGCTCAATTATTTTCTCCTCCATGGTATGACACAGCGGCTTTGCTTACTAAAGATTGCCTGCACAGCCGGGCTTTGGCAATAATTGTCTCCTCTGTGGTATAACAAACATCGGCTTCGCTTACTAAAGATTTCCTTCGCAGCCTTCTTCCGGCCAAGCGCAAGGATTTTCTCCTCTATGGTACAACAAAACACCGGCTTCGCTCACTAAAGATTTCCTGCTAAATCTTTTTTCGTATAGTATTGCCGCTAAACTTAATTTATTAGATCAATTTATATTTAACAATTGGTTAAAAATTATAGTTTTTATTTTCAACACGTCCACAAACAATGGTACTGTATTTCTGCCACAGGTCACAATTTCTGCGTTCAAAAAACAATTCAGATTTAAAGAAGTTTTCACTTCTTTAATCTTATAAGACCAAAGCGTATCACATTTATATTTAATTTCTTTATTTACGCGAATAAATATTACTTTTTTTGTGGCAAAAACTTTTTGTGTTTTGTGATTTCTTGTAAAATTTCTAATTTTTGTTTTGTTTATTATGCCTTGTTCATAACAAAATAGCACTATATTTGTCTCTTTCTTGAGAAGCTGCAGAAAACCTGTTTATATTGTTCTTCATGTGCCAAGGGTTTCACCTCTGTATGCTTAGTGGTAATGACATGATCAACTTTTTTTACCCGTACGAATCCTTAATACAAACAAAAATATTTTTTAATAAACGACATTATAGTAAATAGCGGTATTGCCAGAATAGATTGTAATACATACTGTATTATGTAGAACTGCATTACTATTAAGCGACCCTGTATTACCACACTTGAACAAAAAGATATAACCATAATGACAACAGTATTATCATGCAGAAGCTACCCTGTATTACCACACTTGAACAAAAACATATAGTCACTGTATTATCACGCAGTTCTATATAAAATATATTTTTTGTCAATGAAAATATCAATATTTTAATTTCTAATTATTTTTCGTCATTAGTGTTAGAAATAAGCTTTAAAATGAGATATCATTCATTAAATTTGTTGCGGTAGTATGGGAGATATTTGCAACCGACAAAAAAGTGCTTTAGAAATAATATAAATGATTAATAAATTGTTAATTTTGTTTTTAATTTAATATAATATTTTTTTATTAATATTATTTATTAATATCGTTTTTAATTATTATCTTTTTTAATTTAATATTAATTATAAAAACTGCGATCTTTTTGTTGCAATTTAAACTATTTAAGTATATGTGCCATACTTTCAATTCTTACTGACACTTACACAATGGCGAGTTTTGCTACATTTGACACCTATTTATAATTATCTCTTTTATTCGAAAATACCGCTTACTTAACGAATTTTTTATTCTTAATCCCTATTCGCAAGTTTTTTCTAATTTTGTCTGCACAAGTAAGTAAGTAAAATGTTATTGAAGTCTTCTTTTTTTCTTTAACAATGAATAATAAAACGAATAGAATAACAATAATTCTTAGAGCTATAGTTGTCTCACTCTAATGTTTAAGTGAGGGTATAAAGCTACTTTGCTAAAAAAAAGAGAGGCATATGTAAAATTGTACAAAAATGATAGTATGACAAGGTTTGCTTCCGGCCTTTAAAATCGTTAACAGAGTAGATGTCTGTGAAACACAATCTAAAACTAAATAACAATAACAAATGATCTGTTCATTAAATGGCAAAACATATTCGGAATACCGTAAATTTAAATTTAAGTAATTGTGAGATACGTACATACATACGATAGTACATAAATATACATATAATAGATATGAATGAACATTCAGGTACTTGTAAGTATAAAATTAATATAATATGTAAGTATAAATTTAAAAAAATATCACATCGAATTGAGCTAAGCTCTTGCTCAATAAACTAATTGCTGATTTGTAAAATCCTATTTTTCGTTTTCAGCCTCTGTGGTTGTTGGAGGCTGCTCTCAAATAAAATGAAGAAAAGTTTAGTAGTCCCTGATCGTTGTCAGATGATAATTCCAATAGGGGAAAGGTAAGTAGATCCGGACCAGGTAGTATTCTTTTCAATTTCATATACTTGGTTGACTAGAGTGTTGCTGTGGGTTTCAATTTTTTTTAACAAATTTTGTTTGCAACATCAAGGCGTATCTACAGAATGGAATTATAGCTGCTTTTTCATACACGTACGTATTTGAAAACAGTTTTGTGTAGTTTTCAAAATTTTTACCAATACATTTTCTTGGGATTTTGCGTTTAAATACCTCCAACTCCTTGGCTACTATAGGAGATATAGTAAACCAGATTGGGAATCCGTTATAAAGCACTGATCTGATAGCAACTTTATACAGCTACAGTTTAGTATTTTTAGATAATAGATGTTGCTTAAAAGCGTTGCAAACAATCCGGAGATTCGTTTTGTTTTTTGCAGGAGAATTTTAGGATGTGCGATAAATTTTAAGAGTTTATCAAATTGTACTCCAAGATATTTTGTTGAGTTCTTAAATGGTATATTTATGCAATCCAATATTAATTGAAGAGACTTGCTCTCAGGCACTACATATCTAGGGCATTTGCCTGATGCATTTCTAATGTATATGGCTTCAGGTTTGGCAGCATTTATTTTAATGCCCCATTTCTTGTAAAAAGTGCTTATTTCTCCAAGATGGGATGCAGCTTTGTGTAATGCTTCTACTGGAGAATTATTGTGCGCATAAATTAAGCAGTCATCAGCATATAGGATGGCTTTTGAGTTTCCAAATTGGTGTGGGAAATCATGTAGGAAGACATTGAACAAAAAAGGGGCCAAGATGCTACCCTGAGGTACCCCAATTTTTACTGGACCAAGCTCAGAGACAGTGTTTTTGATTTGCTAGCAAAATTTTCTGTTGGTGAAATAGCTGCAAAATGTTTTGATTATGAATGGGTCAAGTCCAAGGTCTATTAATTTAAAGATTATTCCATTGTGGTATGCGGAATCAAAAGCCTTTTCGATGTCTAGAGATATATCCACCGTGGACTTTTTATTCCAAGATCAGATATTGTATCGTTGTGAAATTTCAACAATGCATGTTGCGTTGAATGAGTTTTCATGAATCCAAATTGCAGTTCTGGAATGGGCTCGATAACAAACTCATTTTTCAGTTTTTCTTTTAAAATATGTTCGAATAATTTACCTATGTTGGATAGCAAGGATAGCGGACGAAACTCATCAGGCTTATTACTGTCGTGTTTCTTTTTGATCGGCAATATTTTTGCCTCCTTCCAGGCTGATGAAAAATAGCCGTTATTTATGCAATTGTGAAAAATTGTAGCCAATAGTTTTAGTGTTGCATCTGGGAATTTTTTGATTAAGAAATTTGAAATACCGTCAAATCCAGAGGACTACTTGCTATTCATGTTGTTTATGTTTAATTTAATATTGTTTACATTAGTGAAGTGATAAGTGTCTTGGTTTTCTTTGGCCACAAAACTGTCACTAAAAGTATAAATATGTTGAGGGAGTCTATCAACACATCTGAATATTTCCATTTCTATATCAATATTTAGGTTTTCAGGGATTACTTCTTGAAAAACAACAGTGTAGTGCGACTTAAATTGCTCTGAAATTACGGAACTGTTGGATGTGACAGTATCATCAATAACAAGGTGTTGGCGGAAAGAGTCCTCTGATTTACCCATTATCCTAAAAACGTCTTTAAAAGCGTTGGGACCTGGTTATTTTTTGAAAGTTTGTTTCTGAAATCTTTTGTGTCCTCGATATTTATAAGTTCGTTTATTTGCTTTGAAAGTATTTTATACTCGCTGCTATTTCTGTTTCCAGTTCGGTTGTATATTTTTTTCAGGACCTTCTGCCAAGTATGCTTTATTTTAACCCTAGAAAGATAATCTGCGTAAAATTTACGCATACCTTTTCAAAAAACTGTTATATCTTATTATTTACAATAAATGCACTCTTGTACTCTTTAGAAATCTCAGTTGTTGACCAGAGTTTTAGTAAGACACACACCACGCTGTGGTAAGTATTTGCAATTTTGAAATAAAACGGGCATGTGAGTCAAAATTACGCATGATTATCTTTAAAGTGACTTTCAAGATTTTGCTTTCTATTATTATTCTTGTTGTTTGTTTGTTCGATAGCTACTTATTCTGCATAAATTGTTAAATTTTTATATTGTAGCTTCTGATTTATTTTTATCCCGACTAGAAAAAATGGCACGTCGCAGTTTGGATGAAGATGCTATCCTAGCCGCCCTTTTAGAGACTGATGACGAGGTTACTGGTGAAGATACGGATAGCGAGATAGAAGACCACGAGATCGAAGATGACGTACAGAGCGACGTTGAAGAGGCTAAACTAAAGGCGGAGTAGACACTTTAGATCAAATGTGCTCTCTTATGTCATGAGGTAGGAAGAAAAATAGATGGCCTATGGCTGTTTTTTACGGAATGATAAATATTGCATGTATTAATGCTTACATAATGTATAGCCATAATGTCAGCATCAAAGGTGATAAGGTTTTACGTCGCAAAAATTACATGAAAAACCTGAGTTCGGCACTTACATCACCTCTAATGACAAAAAGACTAGAGGCACCTACTTTAAAGTGGCACTTGGGTGAACATATATCCGCACAGTTGTCAAAGGATACCCCACATTCATCTGAGGACAATACTGAAGAACTTGTCGTAGAACTAGCACCAAAAAAACGCATTTACTGCTCGTATTGTCCATCAAGTATAAGGCGAAAAGCAAATAAATCGTGTAGTAAATGCAGAAAAGTTATTTGTCGCGAACATAACATTGACATCTGCCAAAGTTGTATATGACTGAAATGTGATCTTTAAGTTTTGCTAATTACTGAAGTTGTTCTTTTGTTTTTGATTTTTTAGATAATAAATATTTTCTATTGGCGTTGTCTATAGCGTCTCCCCAGTTTGGATTTTTGGCATTAAAATCATCACCAAAGGTAAAACCATCAAAGTTATTTTTGAGGTGAAGAATTTGATTTAAATTGTTGGTAAAAACGTCAGAGGCAATTACGCAGGGAATATATATAGACCTAATAAGTATTTTTTACAAATAATATTTGTATTAAGTTCTATTTCGATAAAAACACTGTTTATTTGTAATCTAGTACAATAATTTTATTGTACTTTATGTTATTTTTGATGACGATTGCTACAACTAAAGGTGAATTGTCATAGACAAAATTGTAACCGTTAATCCTTACTTTTTTTGTTTCCATGTAAGTGGCATTTCTGTATAAATCCTACATCAACCTGGTTCTGATGAATGATATTTGATAGTTCAATTTGACGAATGTTGCTTATTAAATTTTACGGGTTTATTTATTATTTACTTTTTGAAGAAGTCTCAAGAATTTTTCTTTTGCTTTATTTTTTGACATATTTTTGAAATTTGCTAAGAAGTTGGAAATTTGCTGTTCAAGTGGCAGTTCTTCAGGTGCCAAAAATATTTTTTTCCCTTAGTAGAGTCATCATTTCTGCGTATACTGAAACATTAGAAAGATACAGCTTACTTTTATGTTTGTTGTTATTTTTTATTTTAAAAGTTTTTAAGGTGTTTTTGCCTCTAGTTGGTCAACTAAGCGTTTAATGTTGACATCAAACAGAAAAATGGGGGGACAAAATGATTTGATTGTGAAGTTTTCATCATTTCTTGGTGGTGTTTTGTCATCTATGTTTTTGATTTCCAATCTAGAGAGTAACGCATATCTATTTTCAGATGAGTGACGTTAATGTTTGTTGCTAATAAAGTTTCCTCAGTTCGTTTACGTTTAGTTAATGGTTGTTGATATTCAATAGACGTTTGGTTATCAGTTGAAATATTGTCTTCTGTATGAACCACATCCATGATCGGACAGAAAATTTTGTACCACCTTAGCAAATAATGCACGAATGGCACCCTTTTTTTGTTTTTTGCTTATGAATCTTTGATAATTTAATTTATTTTAATAAACAAAATACCACACAAAGAAATTGCACAGCCAGTTCGTAAACAGAGAATCATCTTCCTCACTTCAGACTCTTGTCTGCACAACACAAAAACAACGATGTATGATGCCATAACTATGATCAGAATCAACATCCCTGTACTTAAATCGGCAAACAAAATAAAAATATACGCATTAAAAAAAACCATCGTTTTTACACAACAAAACAGCTGTACACACGGACTAACACAGATTACTCGCCCCACGCTAACTACCCGCCAAAAGAATACAAACCACCAACACAACAAGTTCCCTAAAAAAAATCAATCGAAATAACCAATTAAACACAAAAAAAAAAAAGAATTAACAATCATAAAACAAAATCAACAAATCAACTCAGTAAGCATAAAAACAAATAAACAAAAGGTAACAAGCAACTTAAAATTCATATTATAATAGATAGATAGATAGATTTTAGTTTAAAAAATAGTCGAAAAAAACGCTGACATAAACCGCTAAACAATTTCTTAAACAAATTATTTTTATACCCTACACCGAGGCTAACTTGGTGTCACAAAAAAAAAATAAAATAAATATGTCAATCGATCAGATATACTGTCGAAAGAGGTGCTATTGGAAATCATTATCGGTGTATGTCCTTCGAGGCAGCAGGCAAAACACCATGCCTACCTCGAATTTTTTTCTTGTCATTTGGAACAATAAATTAACTGCAATAAAAAAAAAATAATAATATATGGGGTGATAGAGAATTAAAGGTAAGAAAGAAACATAAGGTGATAAAATTGGCTCTCACCCATATTTTCCGTGTTACGGGGCTCTGAAATTTCAAATTTTTTTAAATATCAATGTGGGTATCAATTTAAAGCTCCTAAAGAGATCTTTAACTCATTATGAGCCGATGGCATTTTTATTTTTTATGTAAAATAATATATATAATTATGTAAAATAATATATACGCATTTTTTATATTTTTTAATTCCCTGTAACCCAAATATTTGTTTTTTTATTAGAGTTACTTCACTAAGCTAAATTTACATTGTGAAGGGTATATAAGATTAGGCATAGCCGAAAATATCACTCTTACTTGTTTAATGCTGTTTTTAAATACTAACTGCCGTATTCATAAAATTAACTTATATTAATTTTTATGAATATGGCAATAATTGTTCATCTCTAGTTAAGATTTTGATTATCTATACATATAAGTTTCGTTTTGAGAACTCAAATAAATATAAGAGGCTCCGATTAAGTTTAGAACCTTGTAATCGTAGAAGTATTTTTTATGCCGACAGAGACCATATCTAAAGCAAAAAAGTAATTATAAAGAGGCAAATAAAAAAAAACTGAGGAATTGACATACTTAACGGTTAAAATAGCATTAACTATATTGGTTTGCAATCGATTTCTAAACTTTAATTTAGCCATATTAAGTTGACTAAAAACTCGTTGCACTTCTGCATTAGACGACGGAATGCAAAATAATCGCAAGGCTAACTCAGCTAGCTCTTTGAAAATTTTATTTCCAGCCGAATTTTGATATCCAAAAACTTTGTAACAAAAATATGTAGTATCCATTAGATTATTCCATTTTATAGCATTTATGTATATTATTAAGCTGATTTAAAATTGTTTCGACTATTTCCGAGCTATAATCCAGTTGTTCCAAATATTGAGTTATTTGCTGATAATTTATCAGTTTTTTCTAAAATGTCCCGATTTTCTGGTAATCTAAAATGACAGTTTCCGTTAGTTGGAAAAAGTTTTTATTGGCCTAATTAAAATATATTTCGTTATTTTCTTTTTGGATTAATTGTTTCAACAGTTTTAAAAAACAAGGAAGAGATGGAAAATCTATATATTTATACATGTCCCTTGTAAATTTCAGCTGTCTGTCTATAACGGTTCGAAAGTCCGGCTACATACATTATATTATACCCGCTTATTTCCAAATCCAAATTATTTACTTGTTGTTATAGAGGAGTTAGTAATACAGATTCTTTGTAAATTTCAATCGTCTGTCTACAACTGTACAAATTATGGCAATATACATTAAATTAAATGAACTATATATACCAAATTAAGTGAACTATTGGTGCACTTTTTAATTTATAATTTTAAATATTATCAGCTGTTACTATAACGGCAATAGCAATCGACATTCTGTCCAATTTGCAAGCGTTTGTCTATAACGGTTCAAAAGATAGGCACATATAAGTAAATCTTCATCAATTATGGGATACCCTTTAATTTCTAAATTCAAATTATAAACTCGTTGATATAGCGGGTTTAGCAATATAGGCCCCTTTCAAGTTTTAGTGTTCTGTATATAACTGTTCAAAAGTTTGGTCACATACACAAAATTTCATTAACTATTGGAGCACCCTTTAACTTCTAAATCCAAATTTTATACTTGTAATTCTAGCGGACTTAGCAATACAAGTTCAATGTAAATTTTAAGCCTCTGTCTACAACTGTTCAAAAATATGGCCATATACATCAAATTTAATGAACTATTGGCGCACCTTTAATTTATAATTTTAATACTTGTTACTATTACGCCCGTAGCAATTGACATTCTGTCCAATTTGCAAACGTTTTTCTATAACGGTTCAAAAGATAGGACCATATAAGTAAATTTACATCAATTATAGGGGCACCCTTTAATTTTTAGATTTATTTTTATATAACTTTTTGCTATAGGGGGCTATAGTAAGACGCAGTCATTTTAAATTTTACAGAATCGCCTTTTACAGTTCATAATACACTTAAAAAATATGTGTGTTGTATGGGGACACCCTTTTAGGTTATGAACTGTTTTTAAAACGGGTCCAATCTGTAAGCATAATCTATCATATTACCAAAAATTTTCATAACCGGATCCGAAATGACTGAGTTCTGGAGGCGCAAATATAAAAAAAGCAACATTCAGCCGAATTGTATAACCTCCTTCTTTTTTGAAGTCGGTTAAAAAACCACGGGAAAACATTGAGCTTAAGAAACCAGCAATAATAATTACTGCCAACTGCTGCCCTATAAATTTAATTATGTGACATTTTTGGTAACTTAATATTATTTATTAGGCAAAACATCAACAATTTGGTCAAAAGTAAATAATCAAAGTTTAAGAGATATGAATCATAAAATATATAAGAGTGTAGCAATTTTTGTAATTAGTACTACACCATTTTGCAAACTTTCGTTTAGACGATATATTATGTCTTTAAAGAATGTCCACTTTTTATTAAAATTTTCATTGATAATAAATAATAAGACTTCCAAGAAAGTTGTAACGAAGAAATTCGTCCTCTTTCTACGTTCATACTTATGTAATTGATTATACACTATTCTTTCTTGTGTTATTTACTTGTATAAATATGTTAACTTACTTGAATGTGATGCTACTTTGTTTGCTGGGTTAGTATTATTATTATGCAATACAATGCACAAGATGCGAATTCATTTCGTAAACAAATAACAATGTTAATGGTCCGTGTGGTTGTTATAACAAGTTGTGTGTGTATGAATATTAACCACCATGCATACACCGGCCATCAACAGTAAAATAGTAGCATCACACGTTGTATACCTTATAATTCTCATTTGCTTTATTTATAAATAAGTAAAAGTGAGCAAGATTTTCAAACATTGGGAGAGACATTGCGATCCCTATGGGACTTACACTCGTAAGTTTCCTGTAAGTCTTGAAGATTATATTTATATAACTGGAAAGCCAACTGGGGTTACTCTGATAGAGCCAGTTGATAGTTTTCTGACTATTTGTCAGAAATTACCATAAATTTACACAGCGGTTTCGACTGACTGTTCTCACAGCGACTTCGGTTGACTGTTCTTACAGTGACTTCGGCTGTCTGTTCTCACAGCGGTTTCGACTGACTATTCTCACAGCGGCTTCGGTTGACTGTTCTCACAGCGACTTCGGTTGACTGTTCTCACAGCGGTTTCGGCTGACTGTTCGAGCAACTATTGTATTATTGTAGAGCTGAGTTTTAAGTAACATTGTACGTATTTATCTGAACCTGTTATCATCCGAATCTGCGGATCGACCCAGTTTACCTGAACCTGTCATTATACGAACCTGCATATCGATCCAGCACACCTGAACCCGTTATTATCCGAAGCTGCGCATCGATCCAGCAGATCCGAACCTGTTATTATCCGAACTTCCGAATCAGTTTTATCCGAACGTATAATCAACCGAATCCGAATCAGCATTAACCGAACACGTTGTCATCCGCTCATATTATCATCCGAACCGGTGTGCAATCCAAAGCCGAACTGCTCCAATCTTTAGTTAATCGATTATAGTAGTGATTTTCGTATTGAGTTTATTATATTTAAGGAGAACTTAATAAAAGTAAGAATATCTATTTAACCCAAAGAAGGGAAAATATCTGTGTTTTCACTTAAGGTTTGTAGATCCGTAAGTAGAACCCTGGACACGACTGAGCCGACGAAGAAAACCACGTTACAAAGTGCTAAATGCAGGTTCTGTTTCTCCAAATGCGATAGCAAGTTTCTGTCATATTAGTACACTGAAGACAAAAAAAACTTAAATTATATTTATAAGAGGGAAGTTTAGTTTACAGTTCAAGAAACAAGCACACAATGTAATTTAATTGACTACAATTGCTCCAAGCCCAAATAAAAATCATGTTCAACTTATCCAATTACCCGCTATCTGGCAGCACTAGTTAAAGTGCACTGTATGCAGTGTTGCCAAGTTTAAAGTTTATTTACGCTTAATTTAGAGTTTTTAAGTATGCGACCACACCAGTGTTGCCAAAACGGCGGTTTTCCCGCTAAATCTGGTGGTTTTTTGTTGTAACAAAATCTACCAGAACACGTGCTCAATAAAGAAAAACGCTTCAACGAGTTTTCAATTTTAAAGATCTTTATTCTTCTAGAATTCAATGACAAGTGAAGTAATATGTATCAGAGTAGAAAAAGAAAAAATAAGAGAAGAGGGTTGCCGATATCAAATAGAAATAAGATTACCATATACAACACTCCTCCATAATCTTATTATGTATTCTGATTTTACATTTTAACATTAAGTAAGTTCTTAAATAAATAAAATTTATTCTTAGCCAGTGGCTTCGTGAAAATGTCCGCCACTTGACTGTCGTTTTGTATATATTTCAGCTCTATCTTCCCCTCTTGTACTTGATGTCTTATAAAGTGGTATTTCAATTCAATATGTTTAGATCTTTTTGTTTCCAATTGCTCAGCAATACATTTTGGTCCTTGATTATAGACAATCATATCAAAAGACTCGTTTTCAGAATTGACTTCGTACTCCTCCAACAATCTCTTCAGCCATACAACTTCCTGGGCTGCTGTACTCAATGCGATGTACTCAGCTTCCGTTGATGACAAATTTATGGTTTTCTGTTTTGTGGCTTTCCAAGACAACAAATTCTCAAAGGACTTAAAGCAATAGCCTGTTGTACTTTTTCGGTCTTCCGCTTCTCCCCAAGTAGCATTCGAGTAACCACGCAATGATGAACCTTGTTTAATTTTACTATAGATTAACCTATCATTTTTAGTTGCATTACTATTTGTTTGCGTTAGCTTTGAATCTCCATTTTTGAGCTTTATTACCTGTATCCCAAGGAAATCTTTTAGCCCACCCAAATCTTTGATCTCGAATCGTTCTCTTAGATAATTTTTAACTCTTTCAATCTCCTTCTGATCATCCCCACACAGCAGAATATCATCAACATACAGTAGTAAGAATAAACTCTTCCTCTTATACAGGCAATAGTCATTTTCAGATCTTATGAAACCTAATCTTAACATCTTGCTATTAAATTCATTCTTCTAACACAATGCACTCTGTTTCAGCCCGTAAATAGATCTGTATAATTTAAACAATTTCCCTTCAAGTAATGGAAGAACTGTCATGAAAATATCTTCTTTTAATTCATTTAAAAATGCGCATTTCACATCGAGCTGGTGTATATTAAAATTCTTCTGCAAGGCCATTGATATAAATGATCGCACTGTTACACTGTTAGCTACCGGTGCATATACATCACTGAAAGAACCATATCGCTGTTTGCAACCTCATCCAACTAATCTTGCTTTTCTGCGCGTAGTACCATCACAGTTCTTTTTTACATTAAAAACCCATATTCCATCTATTCTATCTTGGCCTTCGTCTTCAACAACCGTCCATGTGTGATTTTTTTTAATTACAGCTATTTCTTCTTCAATAGATTTCTTCCACTCTGTATCTCGATAGGCCTCTTCAAACGTACTTGGAACATTATGTAAGATTGTTGCATAAGCAAACATTTCAGTATTATATACTTCATAATCATCAAGATGTTTTGGAGCCGCTCTCTTTCTTCTTTCACCTGACTGACCATCATTTTTAATACCATTATCTGCATCCTTTTCTATCATTTCATTATCAAGGCTTACATCATCTTTTACTTCTTCATTTACATCATTCATAATCTCTTCATTTACCAAATCATGTTCTTTATTCAAGTCTCTTTCAATACATGGAATTTTAATTGAAGCATAATTCATAAATATGATATCTCTACTACTTATTACCTTTTGATTTATTTCATCATAAAATCTGAACCCATTAACTGTATATCCAACCAACATCATTTTTTTGGATCTTGCGTCAAATTTACCCTTTCGAATCTGTCTCGGGATGTTAACATATGCTTCAGTTCCGAAGGGGTGTATTTTATTCAAATCTGGTTTTTCATTGTACCATAATTCAGCAGGTGTTTTGTTCTTTTCAATTGCTGACGTCGGGCACCTATTTATAATGTACGTTGCATGTAGTATGGCTTCACTCCATAAAGTTTTTGGCAAATTTGAATCTAGTAAGGCGCATCTAGCATTTTCAACTACAGTTCTATTGAACCGTTCTGCAACACCATTAAGCTGTGATGAATAACGTATAGTTGTTTCTATCATTATGCAATTTTTCGAACAATATTGTTAAACAATTTTTCCGCATTTTCTCTGAAATCCTCAAAGACCTCTGACTTGCTACGCAATGTATATATCACAGAATAATAATCAGATTACTCACTAGTGACGTTTAAAAAAGTGAGTTATCATATTTTCTTCCAGCTTTCGTTTAAGTGAATAAAAAAATATTCAAAAACGCTGAAAGCAATGTGTTGGAAGAAACCGCTACACGTACCTATTG
This sequence comes from Gymnosoma rotundatum, assembly GCA_916610165.2. Lineage (NCBI taxonomy): Eukaryota > Metazoa > Arthropoda > Insecta > Diptera > Tachinidae > Gymnosoma > Gymnosoma rotundatum. Next base: position 119,474 of record OU744341.1, on the reverse strand, counting down.
GAAACATACACAGTCTTACAAATGTTTACATACCCCTACTATATTTAAGTTTTGTACATGAATATTAGAGGAAAAAAGCTCTATAGAATTTTTTACTTAGTGTTGGGCTTTATTGAATAAATAAAATTAAAAAACAATTTATTTTCATACATATATATTAAATAACATAAAATTGTTCAGATTTTTGCTTAACGTTAGCTAACAAAAGTTAGTTATTCCATCACAAACGTTGCAGAGTCGGAAACCTCATCCACACCAATTTTAGAGTATAAGCCAACTCAAAAAGTTTTCTTAGGAAAGAAAGATTTTAGTGGCCACCCATAATAGAAGATCTAAAAAAAAATATATATCACGTAATTGGTTTTGATACCAACTGGGCACTTACAGTGCTATGTATAAAAATCGAACGCCTAAAAACTTAAAGTTTTACGGGAAAAAAACCTGATTAAAAATACTCATCTATCGTCATTTTGATTTCATAAATACTTTCTATTATTATAAAAAAAATGTTAACTATAAAATACTAATATTTGTCAAAATCGTTTCACATCTAATATACATGGGTAATGCCGCTTCTACTTTTCCTCCATGGGTTGTCTCTGCTCCAGAGGTGGGACACTTCTCTAGAATTTTTTCTATATAAAAAAACTTAGAGAACAAAAAGTCTTTCACTCCGATTGTACTACAGAAAAAAACCTTACGGGAAGTAATTTTTCTACTCATCTATCACATAAGAGTTTACTTTGTGTGCCATTTTTCAGGGTTCTCTTGAAAATATAAAACTATCTTCTATATAAAATATCATCATGGATTATTGCACAAAATTTACAGCATAAAAAAAGGACATCACAGCAAACAATTTCATCGAAGATGAATGTCGGGATACTAAATATTGCACAGAAGGAACTAAGAACTATTATTGCACAGAAGGAATAAAAATCACAGGTATGTTAACTATTAACTAACTCGGAACTTATAACTATCAGGTACTAACTATATATCACAGATTTTAAAGTAAATTGCTACGACTAGGGAATATTAGGACAACACAACAAATATTGTTAATTTCGAATTAAACCAATGTTTAAATCGAAATAATCGCTAAGCAATTTAAACTTTAATATATTAATGTGATAAATGCCAATTGTTTTCCCATCTAAAGTCTCGAGCTCGTACATGTTATTACCTACAGGTCGGGACACTCAACATTTAAGAAACTTTCTACAAAATTTTGCATTCAAATTTTTACTGAAGTTACTTTGTACCATGTTTCTTCGGTAGACTTCTTGTCCTGGCACAAATTTTACTGTACGGGCTCGCCTGTTATATCTTTCGGCACTTCTCTCATATGCTTTAGTCATATTATCTTTTATCTCATTTCTTATAATCTCCATTCTCTCATTTGGCCTCGCAAGAATACGGTGATCAGAAATTGAGTGCAATTTTCGGGCTAATTTATAATCTGCCCCACTTGAAAACATGTGGTAGCCAAACAACGCAAAGAATGGCGTAAAACCTATGGCGCTGTGAAACGAGTTACGCAAAGCACAATCAATCTCTGATAAATAGAGATCCCAATCTCGGTGATCGTCTTTTAAATAGGCTCTTATAGCTGACAAAATGCTCTGATTAACGCGTTGTGATGCGTTACTACTAGGTTGATAAACAGGAGTTTTTATGTGTTGAATTTTGTATGTGTCAAGTAGATTTTGAAAACTTTTTGATGTGAACTGTACTCCATTGTCTGTATGTATAATTTCTGGCACACCAGATTTATGGAAAACTTCGTGTGTCAGACACTCTACAACATTTCCAGCGGTGGCTTCTCTCATAGCCTTAATGAAAGTATATTTGGAAAAATGATCCAGCACAATAAAAACGTAAGCGTTACCACTTTTCGATCTTGGATATTTGCCTAGAAAGTCCAAATACAATTTCTGGAATGGTCGATCTGTTATTACCTGGTTCCCTATTTCTGGGCAGAGATTTTGGTTTGACGGTTTGGATTCCTTACAAGTTTGACACTCTTTTATATAAGCCTTCACCTGGGTGGGCATTTTTGGCCAATAAAAGAATCTTTTTAGCCTTTCTAACGTTTTTGTAACACCACCATGAGCTGCGGATGGACTTGCATGTGCTTTTTCTATTATAGCTTGGGTGATATTAGGTGGAATCCAAATTTTCCACTGACACTCTGTGTCATCACCACGGTCGAAATCGATTCTTTTGAACACATATCCATCCTCGACTTTCAGATCTGGTAACCTATCTTGGTTTTCTGTTATGTGCTGGATTAATTCCAAATATTCTTCGCTTTGGAATTCAGTTGTTTCAAAATCGAATAAATCATCTATATTTAACTCTTCAACATTACAATTTTCTTCTTGTGATCGGGAAAGAGTGTCGGCTACTATATTTTCAGAGCCTTTCCTGTGCTCTATGTCGAAATCATAAGCCTGCAACTGTAGTGACCAACGAGCCAGTCTTCCTGTCAAATCCTTTAATGACATTAACCACTTAAGGCTAGCGTGGTCTGTCACTATCATGAAGGGCATCATCTCGACATAGGGACGGAATTTCTTAACTGCCATTACAGCCGCCATACATTCCTTTTCCGTCACACTATAATTCCTCTGGCATGCATTTAATTTTTGGCTATAAAAAGCTATTGGGTGTTCATCACCATTGTCATCCAGTTGGTACAAAACTGCCCCGATTCCGTAGTCGCAGGCATCGCACTGAATCCAAAATCTTTTACTAAAATCGGGATGCTTTAGCACGGGCGCTGAAGTTAAAACTTTCTTCAGATTTTCGAATGCCTCGATCGCTTCCGCCGTCATTTCAAACTTTTTGGCCTTTTTTAAGGTATCTGTCAAAGGAGCAGATATGGCAGCAAAGTCTTTTATAAACCGGCGGTACCAGCCGGCCGTTCCGCACTTCACGCGGAGACTTTCTCACTCTAATTTCTTTTATAGCGCGTACTTTTTCCGGATCTGTCTTTAAGCATCCTCCGCCAATTATAAAACCTAAATATTTTAATTGTTAAAAACAAAACTGCGACTTTTGCAGGCCTATTGTCAGATTCGCTCCTTTTAAGCAGGCAGCAACTTCCTCTAAAATTGTTAAATGTTTTTCAAAAGAGTCAGAAATCACCAAAAGATCGTCAAGATATATAAATACATTTTCTTTAAGTTTTTGCGGTATGACCTTGTCCATTAATCGACAGAGTCGCTGTGCCGCGTTACAAAGTCCAAATGGCATTACGCGAAATTGGTAGAGTGGCCGACCTGCTACGGTAAATGCTGTATAGGGTCTACACTCTTCCTCAAGTTCAATTTGCCAAAAAGCAAATTTTAAATCAACGCTACTTATAAAATAAGTCTCATCAATTCTGCCTAAAATACCATCTATTTTCTGCAAAGGGTACACATCTTTTACGGTGATTTTATTAAGCTTCCTAGCGTCAAGACAAAACCTATTTTTACCGGGTTTTCTGATCACTTTGGTTCTATTTGACCAAGGGCTCTCACTCTCTTCTATGACATTTAATTCAAGCATCTTGTCTATTTCTCTATAAACAATTTCCTGTACAGCCGGAGACAACGGATAATGTCGGTCCTTAAAAGGCACCGCCCCATCTATCAGTTTTATGGTGTGTTTCTCCAGGGATGTACACCCTAGACCAACTTTCTCAAATGCTGGGAACAACTCAATGAGTTTATTTAATTTTTTCCGTTGTTCCTCACTTAATTCATGAGGATGCGACCTATGATCTGCCACCTTAAAATCTTCCTGTATTTTCTCAATATTTAATTCATTGATTTCAAAAATTTCAGGGGCCAAATCAAACATTCTGCAAAAAGCTACTCCCAGGTAGGATTCTTGTTCCAAGTCTGGGCATAAATAAAATACTATTTTATTGATTTGATTTTTAAAAGTTATTTCTAATTCTACGGTTCCTAGTAGCCTGTGCTCTTTACCATCTGCAGTTGAAGCTACAGAAAAAATTGGCTTTATGCTTATACCTAGTTTATCAACTAACTCTCTACAACCCTTTCCAAGTAAACTAACAGAGGCTCCTGTATCTAACATTTCATACGATGGTCACCTATAAAAATTTCAGCAAAAGCAAGAGGGTCATTATTGCTATTCACAGTTCTTATAGCTTCAATAACTAGCTTCCGTTGTTTTTTTCTCTCAATAAATTTGATTCTTATGTTTCTAATACGGTTTAATTTCTTCATTGATATTGACTCATTAAAATTCTATTTCTGACTTCATCATAATTATTTTCACGTTCTTCAAGGGTATATTGGTGTCTTAATTGGGGAATGAAATGGTTAAAACTTTTGACAACTTTTACTAAATCTAATCTGTCCCCCTCTGTGACCGGTTTGCAGGCTGAGTTTCCATGGAACGATGGTTCCCTGCTATTACCACGCTCTTGGAATAGTTTTTTGATTTGCGGTCACTGCAATTTGGCGATTTCACATCCGGTTTGCCGCATCTGTAACAAAATAATGCTCTATTAGGGAACGGACAATCCATAAACATATGGCCCTGTTGACGACAATTCCAACAGATAAGTGGATTTTTAAAAAGCTGTTTTTGAGCGCTGCCCACTTCTAAAGCCGCCACTTCTTCATACGGCTCAGGTAAGTCCTCAAATTCATTATTAGATTTCTCAAAAATATTATTCACCTGCCTCGTATAACGGTTTATAGGGACAGATGATGATACACTCCTGCTGTCTTTTCGGACGAATATTTTCTCTGCCTCAACACATTCCTGCTTTAATTCTTCAACAGAATTTACGGAAATTGCGTAGACACGACTTCTGATGTCATCTCTAAGATTTTTCTTGATCATCTTAATCATTTCTCTCTCAGGCATTGATATGTCAACCCGGGATCGCATCTGGATCATCACAAAGAAAAATGCGTCTATTCCCTCGCCAGGCTGTTGTTTCCTTTCCACAATATCGCTCATCAGTTCAAAACTTCATCGGGTTGACTGATATTGTTTGAGAAGTGCCTTTTTAAAGTGGTCCATTCGGAAACAAAATTTGTCTTAATGAAAAGCCAGTACCATTTTTCAGCAACTCCTTTGACAAAGAGATGAAAATTATCTAGGACTTCTTCCCACGACACATTATATTGTCTTTGTAGTCGCTCAACACGGAATACAAAATCCTCTACAGCAAGCTTGTTGGTGTTACCATCGAATTCTAGTCCCCATTGGTCAATTCGAATCCTTTTGTAACCTCTGAAATGACTAGTATCCCCATTTCCTAACGACTCTCTTGAAGAATGACTAGAACCTATCGACGAATAATCTATTGGCTGACCAGTACTGCTGCTCCGTTTTATACGATTGGGCATGATTTCTTCACGAAGCTTAATGTTCTCTTGTTGAGTGCGTTGAAGTAAAAGACTCATCTTGCCCATTGTAGCCGTCAACTCCGCCATCTGTCTTCTAATTTCGTTGACCTGCAAAGAAACGTCTTGATTGGCACAATCAGACTGTTCCATAGCTGCTTCAAATGTTGGTTGCTGTGATCCACTTGGGCCTTGTCCCCTTAATTCACGTTGATCACGACTACTTGTTTTTTGTGACACGATGATTGTTTGCGATTTATCAAAAAATTGGGGGTTTGGCTGATTTGGAGGCTGACTCATTTCTATTAATCTACTAGCACTCAATTTTCGGCTGGGGGTATTTGATTTGTACGTTTTATCAAACATAAAAGGAGTAGACCTATTTAAGTCAAATTGGACCTGTCTTTCTCTTTTCCTAGACTTAGTGTCGCTTATATTTTGGGACATAACCTACAGCACAAAAAAAATATTAAAATTTTACTACACCCTTCCTTTTTACTAACATTCACCACCCAATTTACTAACCGAAAAGCTTAATTCGATTTGTTTTCCGTTTATGATATTAACCTTTTTCAGCAAACCACAAAACCCAACACAAAAATATAAAACCAATTCGCAAAAAATATATGCACGTAACATATAAAAAAAATATAAGAATTAAATAAAAACAAAATATACAGGTCTGTTCTACAAATCACTTTTTGTCAAAGTGATTTCAAATCACGCAAAAGGTGTTCTGCGTACAAAATATATTGAAATCACGTGATTTAAAACGTTTAGCAAAATGACTGCCGATTTGAAATCACTTGCTCGTTTTTTCTAATTATTTCGCTTAGAATATAATAATTATGACATTATATATTTAAAACGATATGTCTTCTATTTATTTTTGCAAAAAAATTATGTTTTTTACACATAAAATCATAAATATTTATAAATTTCTGAAGACACTGCTTCTTTCATAAGTTTTTTTTTGGGTTTATTTAGTAATTTTCGTGATTTTGTTTTTCTCTTTTACAGTCAGCTTGTTTGTTTTTTCGAAGACAATTCTGAAGTTACCAAATTGGCTCAGTATTAAACTAGAATGTAAAATTTATGCCATAATCTTCTTAAGTTAAGAAAAATTATATGATTATTTTTGAAAAAAATAATAACGGTCAATAACAGTGGCAACTTCGAAATTTTGTTTTGTTTTCAATTAATTTTGCTTGTTATAAATTAAATTTAAAATTTTTATGTGAATCCTGAATTTTTATTTGACGCCAAATTTTAAGCGCTCTAATAATAAATGTAAGTATATACATATGTATGTAATATTAAATGCAAAAATTAACTAGCTTCACTGATCTTTACAGGGGTAAGCATAAGAACAACAATCAACTAGAAATATTTATAAGTTTTATGGAGAAGCATCCTGACTTGGCGAGGGGGTTTGTAAAAGGCGATAAGGTGCACTTTGAACAGCTGTGGGTGAACCTAACAGATGAACTCAACGCATCTGGACCACCAAAAAAGGAAACGACAGCTTGGAAAAAGGTAGACTTGAATTTCATGTGTGAATTTGACTAACAATATTCTTTAGGTATGGAGTGATTTAAGGCTCAGCGTCAAGCAAAAACTGGCACATAACAGAGTTGAAACAAGCAAAACTGGAGGTGGCATATTCAACAGGTATATTTTTCACCAGCCGATGAGCAAATTTCAATAATATGTGGCTTATATGCTTCAGTGGATGGAATAGCAAATGTAAAAAGCTACGGCGTGGCAAGTATGGGTAAGACCAAACAAAATAGAGAACTACCTTCAACATCAGCAACGATTTCCACATCAATGTCAACAGAATTTGAAGCGTTAGTAAATGTAGAAAATACATTGCCTAAAACTCAAAAAGGTAATTCACCTGTTAGTGAAACACCTGCTCTCTCTTTTTCATCGCCAGCAACATCCAGGCGAGCTACTAGTCGCAAACGAAGAACACATATTGCTGATGTTGGGGACGTTTTAAATATGGAAGCAGAGCATTTTTCAAAAATATCTGCTAACTTGCTACTTATTAAAAAAGAAATAAAAGAAAACAGAAGATATTTAAAAGAAATATCTATAAATGTAAAAGATGCTCGAAGAGAACTTAAAGAAATTAAAATATTAAAAGAAAATGAACTGAAAGAAAATACCAAACACCACTACGTAATAGAAAAAACCTTACAAACTAAAAATGAAATAATGTTGGAGTTGTTGGAGCTTAAGCAAATGAAACTTGAAATAACCAACATCATAAAATAAGATCTCGTTGTAATTTTTTGTGCCTTATATAAATTAAATAAGATTTTTGCTCCTTACTAATAAATTAAATAACTTTTTGTGGTTTAAATAAAGTGTTTGTAGTTTATTGTTAATATTTAGGGGTTGTTTGAATATAGTAGAGCCTGTGCTGTACTATCCCTTATAGTTTTTGCCGTATCATCATCATCACCATCAGGTGGTTCGGAAAAGTCCTCATCATCGTCTATATTTTCAATTGTGCATTCTTCAAATGGTACTGCAAAGTGTTTGCATATGTTATGTAGAGCACAGCATACATTTATAATTTTAACCACTTTGGAAGGAGTGTACAAAAGTACATTTTGTAGGCATCTAAAACAGCTTTTTAGAACACCTATTGTTCTTTCCACAACATTTCTTGCTGAGGTATGTCGTTGGTTAAATGTGTGCTGTGCAGGATTTTTATAAGGAGTCATTAGATATGGTTTTAACGCATATCCGGAGTCTCCCAAAAGCCAAAAATTCCGTCTTCCAACATTATACATTTGGATGAAGTTTCTGCTGACATCGCTCATTTTCCAAACAAAGGAATCGTGACATGATCCAGGTCGACTTGCATCTACGGCTAAAATGCGCATTTCATATTCACAAATCTAAAATAAATTGTATTGAAATAAAAAGTTTAATTACATAGGTTTACAAAATACGTACCAACATAGCATTAATGCTGTAGTGTCCTTTTCTGCTAAAATAAGCAAAATGATCGGTCGGCGGCTTCATTATTTTAATAAGTGTTCCATCAACACATCCGATTACACCGGGTATGCCGAACTTTCTATAGAAATTTATTTTTGATGCACTTTGTATTTGCTTATCTAAGGAAATCCAATCTGAGCACAAGTTTTCCTCTAGCTCGTGCATGACTTTCCATAAGATCTTGCAAAAAGTAGACCGCCCCATATTAATGTTCACATCATTGGCTATAACAGCTTGATAAGATCCGACAGCTAGGAACCTAAGAATGGCTGCTAGCTGAATATTTGCAGGAATGCTGCTCGCTGGCAACCTTGGTGCTAGATCTTCCAATACCATTTTGAAAGCTCTTCTATTTAACCTGTAAAATGAGATGAAGCTGAAGAGCAACTTAAGTACAACTTTCACATCAATTTAATTGTGGTTACTTACATATTTTCGCTTGTATCCATAGGATTAGACAAGTCTCGCAAGTAACGCCTTTTAATACGCTCATTTCTTAAATGCTCTTTTCTTACATTGATTACTGCCAAGAAAATAGCTCCAGGCATTTTGAATTATTTCAACTAAATTACGAATGTTAAGAAATAAACAAACAAAACACAAATAAAAAACATTTGTTTTCTTGTGTTTTCGAAAAATTGAAAGCACGCCGAAAAACTTAAAATAGCGTGATTTGTAGAACAGCACCAAATCGTATGCGTGATTTTAAACCGGCTCGTGATTTCAAAACACGTGATTTTCAGAACAGACCCGATAAATATATAAAAAAAAAAAATATGAAAAACGATAATTATCAAAATACTACGAAATAAATAATTATTAGTAATAAGTATGTATATAAAAAAAAATAAGTAATAGACGAAAAAAATATATATAAAATAAATAATCTAAACTAGACAAATACGAGATAAACGCATATAAAATAAATACATATAAATATAAAAAGTGAAATTATAATAAAATAAATATGTATGTAAAAATAACACAAATAACTAAAATAAATAAATAAAAAAATATATATATATATATGTAAATCCGTACTTTAATAAAAAAAAATATCAACTGAGATAAAATTTATAAAACTAATGTTAATATAAAAAGACAAAATAATAACAATAATTGTATAAATAAAATAGATTATTAATAAAAAAAAACGAGTGCATAAAAAAACACAACGAAATATATAGATATAAAAAATAAACAAAGCAAATAAATAAAATAGCTAAATAAATAAAGCAAAATAAATAATAATAATAAATTCTAAAAATTGATTCGATATATAAATTAAAAATAGCTTTTATCTATTTATCCTTGTAAGATTTAATTTTATCTTTCAAAATTTGTATGTAAATTTAAATTAATTAAATTTTCTTTAATTGAGTTTAGGCATGAAGGTGACTAGTGAACATCGGAGAGGTTTAATAATTTATTTTAAGACTATTTGTGTGACGTAAGACAGTTCTAAGAAAAAATTAACAAAAATCAATCACAGTATATCCCCTCATACATTCATTTGAGCAACTTGCCCAAATATGAGACTATGAATAGACTTTTCAAAAGCGATCTTTGATACTATAGGCCCTATGTTTATCTAAATATTTTTACACGGCGGCTATCAAAGAGTTCGCATATTATAACACTTAAAAATATATAAGCAGAAACTAAAAAAAACTAAAATCAAACCAGAAAATGACAACAGTACAATTAGACATTTACTTATATTAAATCTTCTAAGCTACTGTGATCATTTTCATAAATGAATTTGTCGATTTCATCGATTTCCCATGAGCACACTGCAGCCTCTTAGTACAACCTCAAAAAAAATTTTCTTTTCTTCAAAAGGGCTACCAAAAAAAAACTACAATTGTACCCATAAGTCATCGACTAAACAAAACTTTTGGTCTATTGCTACATGCCTAGTTGACATTGCATGCTCGATATACACAATTTGGAAAACTTAAGGAATTCCCAGTTTCCCAAACTGCAGTATATTTTATTTATTTGTTGCTCCGTAGTATCTAGGTATTGTATACTATTCTGTTCTCCACTTATTCGATTTGGGCGCCATTTATGTTACGGCCGTAGGGACCAATGAGGTTTCCGACTAGCTTGTTCCACGGTAAGCTCATCTCAGTGAGGTTCCAACCCTTCCCATTGGGTACGCCGCACATAAAAAAAAATCACAAAAATTCCACAACAAAATATACAAAAATCTCACAAGTAAAAAAAAAAACAAAACCTATATTGATGCAAACACGCTCACACAAACAGTTACCTTCGTGGCAGATGTTTTACCACTGTGTTGCCCTCCCAACCTTGTCACAAAAATTTTCATCCACCTTAACTTTCTTTTTGTGACCCCGTATCCTCCCATGTATGATCGTATGTGTTCTGTAAACCTTGTTTTTAATGTTCGTCCAGTTTGTCCGATGTATGTATGGTTGCAAGTACAAGTAAGTCTGTATACTCCGCTGGTGCTAAATTTATCCGTTGTTTCTATTGATGTCTTGAGATTGTTACGTAGAGTGTTGCTCGTTTTTAATGTTGTGTGTAAACCTTCTTTTCGGAAAAGGTTGGTTAATCTATATATTTCTGGTCCTGTGTAAGTAAAGATGTGTCGTCGTGTTGTGTCGATAGTTTCCTTGTCTTCTTTCTTCTTGTTTTTGTTGTTGTATTGTCTGAGTAGTTTGTCGATGGTTGTGTGGTTGTAACCGTTATTTTTAGCTATATTGTAAATTGTGTCGAGTTCTTTGTTGTATTTATCTGGAGCGAGTGGGACTATTTTAAGTCTGTGAATCATGTGTCTAAACGCTGCGAGTTTATGTTGAGTAGGATGGTTTGAGGAGCTGTGGATAGTTGTGTCTGTCATGGTTGGTTTTCTATAAATGTCAAAGTTTAAGGTATCAATTCCTCGTATTATTGATATGTCAAGATAATGTAAAGTTCTGTTTTGCTCTTTTTCCATTGTGTATATGATTTTGTTGTGTATTATGTTTAAGTCTATAAGAATTTGTTCGGCTTTGTCTCTTTCTAGGATGCATATAATGTCGTCTACGTATCTGTAGTAATGGGTTATTTTATG
>OU744341.1:0-107496 GCA_916610165.2 Gymnosoma rotundatum | reverse complement strand
TTAAAATAACCCATTACTACAGATACGTAGACGACATTATATGCATCCTAGAAAGAGACAACGCCGAACAAATTCTTATAGACTTAAACATAATACACAACAAAATCATATACACAATGGAAAAAGAGCAAAACAGAACTTTACATTATCTTGACATATCAATAATACGAGGAATTGATACCTTAAACTTTGACATTTATAGAAAACCAACCATGACAGACACAACTATCCACAGCTCCTCAAACCATCCTACTCAACATAAACTCGCAGCGTTTAGACACATGATTCACAGACTTAAAATAGTCCCACTCGCTCCAGATAAATACAACAAAGAACTCGACACAATTTACACTATAGCTAAAAATAACGGTCACAACCACACAACCATCGACAAACTACTCAGACAATACAACAACAAAAACAAGAAGAAAGAAGACAAGAAAACTATCGACACAACACGACGACACATCTTTACTTACACAGGACCAGAAATATATAGATTAACCAACCTTTTCCGAAAAGAAGGTTTACACACAACATTAAAAACGAGCAACACTCTACGTAACAATCTCAAGACATCAATAGAAACAACGGATAAATTTAGCACCAGCGGAGTATACAGACTTACTTGTACTTGCAACCATACATACATCGGACAAACTGGACGAACATTAAAAACAAGGTTTACAGAACACATACGATCATACAAAAGGAAAAGGGAAGACTCTAATTTCGCAAAACACCTTAACACACATGGACACGAACCAAAGGAAATAGATGAATGTATGACAGTATTACACCCAAGTAAAAAAGGACGAAGACTAGACATTCTTGAAAACATGGAAATTTACAAAACACGAACGTTTAACAGAGACATTATTAACGAACAGGTAAACACAACCTCTGACACGATTTTTACACCACTAAAATTACTAAAACACTCTTACAAACGAAAAACACCCACAGACGGTCACACTTACCTATCCAATAACAAAAGACCCAAATATTAACTATATACCCCAATAAACAAGACAGATATCAGGCAATCTACCTGCATAATACTATTTAAACGGACAAAAATTACCTAAACCCACCACCTTTTATTCTTTACACTATCTATTTTTCACACTATCTCTTCAGTTTTAACAAAAACGCGGCTTGAAAATGATGTTATCACATCGAAAGCGCTCGCCGAACATCCAAAGTACACAGCAGCGTTGCCGCTTTGGTCCAGTCGGACCAAACTTGGTAGTTTTTCGTTTTTAAAAAACAGTTTGGTAGTTTGGTTGGTTTGTTGAATTTTTTTAAATTTTTGGTAGGTTTTCCTCCTGTAGCAATTTTTTAACATAGTAAATTTTTCATCTTAAAAATTCAGAACATAAAATAAAAAAAGTAACTTTTAATAAAATAAACAATAACTTTGATAGTGTTACCACTCTCTCTGCTTTTTTGCATAGAGATGATTAAAGCTATAACCATCTCTGGTTTAAGAAACGCGAACTATTTTATGAAATTGAAATTAACAATATTTTTAAGTGAAGGTTTATTTTCAAGTGTATGTATTAAAAAATTAATAGACAAAATGGAAAAGTAATTAAACTTTATTTATTCTAAATATGTATCTTTTACAGTCAAAAGAAAATTTAGAACCGAATGGTTGAGCGAATTTGATTGGCTCCAGGAAAAGGATGGGTGTTCATTCTGCATAGTATGCTCTAAAACTATTTTGAAATCAATGAATTATATGTGATATTTTTTGTATTTTAAATTCCTTTTGTTTTTTTATCCGTATACATTTTGTATACACATACATACATCCGTTATTTTAAATGAAATATTGCTTTTATGTTATTTTTTTATGTATATTTTTATGTTTTTTAAAAAAACTGGAATTTTTTATTATATTGCTATGAGTATATAAGCCAAAATAAAAATTTTCATTTTATTGAAGAATTGCATTTTAAAATTTTTGGTAGGCTGTTAACGATTTTGGTAGGATTTTTGAAAATTATTGGTAGGAAGTAAATTTCTTGTGTGGCAACGCTGGTACACAGCCAGTGACGACGGTTATTACCGAAAATTATAACAACAGTTTATTATATACTGGCGGAATCAACCCAATTAATTTAAATCTTTAAAATATTAATTTGTTTTATTTTCTTTATTTTAGACTCCGATCAATTAATGGTTAATTAAAATATATCTCGGCAACTCTAATTCCTACCCTGAAGGAGCTCCCTAAGGATAATTAAATTCCCTGCAGCATATCTCAGGAATTCTACACAAACCAAAAAAAAAACAACCTAATTGATAAGAGCTATATGTATTATTCTTTTTTTTTCTGTAAATAAAACAAACTAAAACGGTTTTTATTTCCGGTTTCTTACTCTTTTTGTACGGATAAAACAATAAAAAAAAGGTAAGTATGCCCTCTAACGTGCTATAGCAAACATTAAAAATTACAAAAAATATATTTGGCTGCTTTTAGGCGGATTAATAAAAGGGTACTAACCACAAAATACTTAAACTTAAAATAACTTACAAATTAACTACTAAAAATTCTACATAAATATTTTTTTTTGTATACTCTATATAATTAAAGAATTATAAACTAAAAATTGCACTAATTTTTATAATTAAATTCTTTTTATGAAAAATTTACTTTTTTATCTGATTTTTTTTTTCTCTCTTATTAAAGTTTTTTTCATGAAATTCACTTTTATATTTTTTTGTATATTTATCCTTGATTTCAATACTGATTTGCTTATTTTCCCTTTTTCTTTAAAAAAAAATGTATATTTTGTATATTTTTCATTTCTTAAAACCCTTGTATGGCGGATAATTAATTAAGTAAACAGAAAAAGATTACCTGGCTTTACTTTGGTGGGGAAAGTTTAAAAATCTCCAGCACTTCTTTTCTTCACTAGGTTTTTTTTTGCACTCGAACTGTTGCTCCTCTACTCCCCAACTTCCCAACACCAACCAAATTTAGAGCCAGCTACAAATTTTGAAACACAAAACTTATTTAAAAATCACGAACGCACTCATAACAAAAATAATAAAATATTGCTTACGTTTTTAACTTTTTCTGTTAATATTTCTGTTTTTTTAGGTTATAAAAATTATCCTTTTTTCCTCCAAAGGATGTCTTTAACAATTTAACCAAATTTAAATTTTTACTTTTATCCTTTTTCTTTCTTCAATTTTTTTCCGCACTATTAAACTTTATCTCTTAACACTTTCAAGTATAATAACCTTCTGACAAATATTCTTTGATATCCCCCTACTCGCAGCCTTATTTACTTCCCAACATTAAGTGGTGAATTTCCTGCGATTTTCCAAAAAATCATTCCCGCCCAGCCGTCCATCTTTTCTTGCTGATCTTTCTAGAACATTCTGCCTTCCCTCCAAATCACCATATTTTAATTTGTCTATCTATGTTCTTATATTGACAAAAAAGTTTCCATTTTCAATTTCTTTGTTATTTATATATATATATATATATATATTATATTTTTTGGAAAATCGCAGGAAATTCACCACTTAATGTTGGGAAGTAAATAAGGCTGCGAGTAGGGGGATATCAAAGAATATTTGTCAGAAGGTTATTATACTTGAAAGTGTTAAGAGATAAAGTTTAATAGTGCGGAAAAAAATTGAAGAAAGAAAAAGGATAAAAGTAAAAATTTAAATTTGGTTAAATTGTTAAAGACATCCTTTGGAGGAAAAAAGGATAATTTTTATAACCTAAAAAAACAGAAATATTAACAGAAAAAGTTAAAAACGTAAGCAATATTTTATTATTTTTGTTATGAGTGCGTTCGTGATTTTTAAATAATATATATATATATATTCAATAATTTCTTAATGTTTTCAACCTCAATGCTAATAATAACCTTACCAACGCCTTTCCTTTCACTGGGATCTCATATTAAACAGTAAGGTTATTTTTTCATTCATAATTAAATTTCAAAATTTTAAAACTAACTCCTCTCACCGTGTTCTATACCATAGTGAACAAAAAAATACAGTTCTGTTTTTTTTCTTTTATTCGTTCTGGCATTACCCTGTTCTAAACATACGTATACAACACAGTACTGGCAACTGTATCATGCGTATAAGACAAAAAATATACACACACATGCATACCTACAGAAACCAATAATTGACAGCAGCCAGAAAAAAAACATTATTTTGATTAGCCGGTCTTATAAAAAAAAAGTTTATAAACCTTTTAAAAAAAACATAAACAATACAAGAAGTAAATAAATTACTAAAAAAAATTAATTCGTTTATAGTGTAATAAATACAATAGAAAAATAATAACAGTGTAAAAATAAAATAAGTGACAAGCCTAAAAAATTGGCAAAAGAAATGAGCAAAAAAATTGTGTGGGAAACTGTTTGCTTTCCAATCTTGCAATTCACAACTTGCAGCAGCACTAGAACTAGGAATTTATTTTCCACCCGCAACAGATGTTGTTTATAAAAATACACAACTAAGGTAGATAGATGCGAAGAATGCTGATGAAGATCGTAGCGGTGCAGAAAGTGCAGCATTTCATTCTGCTAGCGTCTAATTTTTCTTGTTTTCTTTAGAAAACGTCCGCATACATTTATAAAAATAAACTTTAAAAAGATTTTTAGAAATTAAAAAATAAATGAACTCAAGCCAAAATAATTTCTATTCATTAATAATAAATTCTCTAACGCTGCCACCTGATAGTTGATTCGCCTTGGCGCATATAGTCTAAAATGGATTGCGCCAAATGTAATGGCGGAATTCGTGGTGAGACAGGTATTAGATGTGAAGGAGTATGTGGAAAGGTGTATCATCTTGCATTAAAATGCTCGGGATTAGATAGCTACCCAGAAGTGAAATTAAGGGAAATTAATAAGATATATGTCAAGGCGAATCAGTTACCAGGTGGCAGCATTAGAGAATTTATTATTTTTTGCTGGTAGAAACGAATGTCAAACTTCATATATAAAAAATAGTACACAGACAGTAGTGTTCGCGGCGAAAATTAAGGAATTCGCCAACGCCGCCACCTGGTAATTGATTCGACTTGATATATGTTCAACGACTGTGTTGTTTATATTCAAAACGTTGATGGCATACTAACAGAAATGCATAAGGCAGTAGACAAGAACAACAATTACTTAAAGGAGTGCAAAAGAGAATTTGATATGGCTATAAATAATAATGTAAAAAAAAATAATTGATGATATTAAAATTTTTTTTGATTTAAAATTGAATGAAATAGTCAAAACTCAGCATAAATAAAATGTCATTTGCTGAAGCTGCGAAGACAGCATTGCCAAATGTAAAAAATGATATCTCCGTGAAGATAACAAACTAGAATAATAAACTAAACTTGTTTCACTCAAAACAAAGAGAGGAAAATTAAAAATGGCTTCCTTAGTCTCTCACACGCATAAACAAATAAGTGCTTTACATTAAATTGAGTGCTACCAAGTTTAAATCCAACAAAATGTACTTAGATTTTATAAATTATATGGCAACATCTACATAAGTACACACTCAACCAAAGATAAATAACCAGATAAGTCACGAAAAATTCAGTGTGGCCAGATTCCAGCTTTCGTTAGAGGGATGGTAACAGTTTTTGCTTTTTTTATATTACTACCTCTTTCTGATTATAGCTGGAGTTTGACATTTTATTTATTTACAAAAATTTGCATAGAAAATTGGATGCAGGCAGTAAAAGAAATTAATAAAATAAAAATTGTTTTTCGCCAAATTATTAACTTAAATATAAATTATTAAATAGAAAATCGAGTGTGTGTATAAACTCGGTGGTGTGCATTTGTGTGTGATAAAATATAAGGGTTGAAAATCAACAACCACAACAAAATATAAGAAATATAAGAGGAAAGATGTAAGTTCACCAAAGTTATTTATTAAATTCAAATTAGTTTTTAATCAAATTATTTCGTTTTTAGAATCAGCGCTGTATAATAGATTGTTCCTAAAGGGAGAAACTGCACCGGTTCCAGAAAATCCCGACCAAGTAAGTTTCTATTTGTAAGTAATTTCATTAAGCAGCTTAATGTTTGCCGGCAGGTTTGTACATAGGGGAACTAGGTATGTTCTTTTTCAATGTACAAAATCTTATTTAATTTAGTCAATTGGATTTTGTTTTAGCAAACATATAAAATTTCAATTTTTCAGAAAGTGTGTCTGTTAATCAAGTGTTTAAAACAAAAAGCAAGTGAAAAATTACTAAAAACTTTGTATTAAAATAGTGATAGTGGCATCTAGGATAGTTTGAAAAAGTCAAACAAAAATCCAGGAGTAAGTGTAGCGAACATTTAGAGCTTCCCCTTACTCAAGACCGTCATGCGTGGTGAAGAGCCACACCCTTCACGAGGTGATGCTGTTTTTAACAAAACATGACGGATCTAGACCAGATAAGGTCGAAAAAAATCAACTGCTGAGATTCAGTAGTCTAAAATAGAAATAAGATCGTACTCTTCCAGTTTTCAAATATTTTTATTTTTTGTTTTTAATTACTGAAAACTGGAAGTAGATCGATGAAATTATGGTTGTTAAAATAAAAAATAATAAAATAAATAAAATTAAAATCTTCCTTTTTATATTTTAACACAGATTGTAGCGATGCATTGCTAACTGCCCTGAAATGGAAATCAATAATTGCTGGAATTATTTTAAAACTGGTGAAAGAAAACATAAATTTTTTTTTATTATAAATTGTTTCTTTTTTTTATTATACTCAAATAAAAATATATATACTTAAATAATAAAAAATATAAACCGTAAAATTTATCATTAAAGTTAACAAATATTATAACAAAAATTGTATGTTTTTTCTTTATATAAGATTTTTTAAATATAAAAGTAAGTATTATTATTATTATTGATTAAAACTTTCACTTTTATTCACATATTTGGAATCTGTTAATTTAGTGGCTAAAGCATATGTATATGTTTTATACCCTCTCTCATTCAAACCGGTTAATTAGCGGTTTAACACGAAGATACCTCTAGATTAAGAGCCTGTTTCTCGCCCTCGCTGTTTTAGGATGAAGGTTGCGTAAAAGAAATCATCAAGAACATCATCAATGTAACGTTTCACTTTTATTTTCCGTCCACTTCGACGAACAGGTTCTGTTAGATCTGTACCAAGTGGGACAGATGAGACGATATCTGTTTCTATTTTTTCCTCTATAGCTTCGTTAACCTTTTTACCACTTTCTTCCTTTACATCCATTACCTGTGGTTCGTCAACCGTAGTATTATTGATGACACTTTCATCCACACCGCTTGAGAAATATCTATACCTTCAGGCGCTACATTTGGCAAATCAATAGGCGTTGAATCTTCGCCATTGGCTGCAGCCTCTATTTGATCAATGGCCTCTCGATAATTATTTCGTTTCATATTTTTGTCTGTGGCGAATTTTTCTTTGTTTTCAACATAAGGAAAGAGGTCTTCCACCTTAATATTGGCAGTCTCACTATATTTTTTGTTGTTGTACTTTATAATTTTACCTGGCCATGCTGGATAGCCTTTTACTTTGGCAAAAATCCAAATCGCCAATACTGAATTTTTTCTTCTCTTTTACCATTTTGCTGTCTTCTTTTGTATATTAAATTTTTATAGTCTCGTCTGAACTGCTGTATATTTTTATTTGATTTGGAACGTTAGTTCTATACAATCGCATCCCTGCCGGCTGTAATGGCATTTTGTATGACGCGATTATTATTTATTGTGTACGTTGTAACGGCTGGCTACGTCTGGTCCAGTTGTATGAAGGTATTATAATTATATTGACCGGGTCCCAAAATACAATAAATTTAGAATAAACAAGTTTAATGGTCAATTTTTTACTCACCAATAAAACCACGCAAGCTGTTTTTTGTTTGCTGAGCCTCCAATTGAATTGTAGTAGAATCTGAAATTATAAGGGAAAACAATATTTTTTTAGTTGTTCTTATACACTGTGACATTATAAAAACATTTTTTAATTTTTTTATCAATTTCTTTTACTGATATTTATAATTTTTTAATTTTTCTTAAGAAACTAAATTTTTACCTCAATTTTGTTATACATTTTTTGGTTGATTAAATAAAAACATATGTTTGCAATAGGTATGTGTAGCGGTTTCTTCCAACTCATTGCTTTCAGCGTTTTTGAATATTTTTTTATTCACTTAAACGAAAGCCGGAATAAAATATGATAACTCACTTTTTTAAACGTCACTAGTGAGTAATCTGTGCACTCAACAATAAATATCAGCTCTTCTTCTTTTCATGGGAGAGGATTTTTAAGTTAACAAACCGGAAATGAAAAGATTTATAAATTAAACAAATTTAATAAATTATTAAAAATTTAAAGCAATTAATTAAATAAAAATCGATATTTTATGAACAAAAACAAACCTTTTGTAAAAAAAACTAAAAATACGTTACAACTACAACTATTACTTGCGCTATCTCTCATACCACATATGGGCTTATATCTCGAAAACTAAGAGTTGTTCCTGGATGGGACCAATTGTGGATGAAAGGCACATATATTTTGCCTATAATTTGGTATATATGCGTTATTAGTTGAGCATATTTTCTTGAACCAAGTTTGAAAAAAAAGAAATTTTCAACTTTCACTCATACTACATATGGGCTTATATCCCGAAAACTAAGAGTTGTTCCTGGATGGGACCAATTGTGGATGAAAGCCACATATATTGCCTATAATTTGGTATATGTGTGTTATATGTTGAGCATATCTTCTTGAACCAAGTTTAAAAAAAAAGGAATTTTCAACTTTCACTCATACTACATATGGGCTTATATCCCGAAAACTAAGAGTTGTTCCTGGATGGGACCAACTGTGGATGAAAGCCACATATATTGCCTATAACTTGGTATATATGTGTTATTCGTTGAGCATATTTTCTTGAACCAAGTTTAAAAAAAATAAATTTTCAACTTTCACTCATACTACATATGGGCTTATATCCCGAAAACTAAGAGTTGTTCCTGGATGGGACTAATTGTGGATGAAAGCCACATATATTGCCTATAATTTGGTATATGTGTGTTATACGTTGAGCATATCTTCTTGAACCAAGTTTAAAAAAAAAGGAATTTTCAACTTTCACTCATACTACATATGGGCTCATATCTCGAAAACTAAGAGTTGTTCCTGGATGGGACCAACTGTGGATGAAAGCTACATATATTGCCTATAACTTGGTATATATGTGTTATTCGTTGAGCATATTTTCTTAAACCAAGTTTAAAAAAAAAAACGAAATTTTCAACTTTCACTCATACTACAATGGGCTTATATCCCGAAAAAACTAAGTTTTGTTGCCAATTGTGGATGAAAGCCACATATATTGCCTATAATTTGGTATATGTGTGTTATACGTTGAGCATATCTTCTTGAACCAAGTTTAAAAAAAAAGGAATTTTCAACTTTCACTAATACTACATATGGGCTTATATCTCGAAAACTAAGAGTTGTTCCTGGATGGGACCAACTGTGGATGAAAGCCACATATATTGCCTATAATTTGGTATATATGTGTTGTTCGTTGAGCATATTTTCTTGAACCAAGTTTTAAAAAAAGTAATTTTCAACGTTCACTCATTCCATATATGTGCTTAAATCTCGAAAACTAGTTGTTCCTCTCTCTTGCAGTCAGTACATCAAGTTTTGACTGCACGCTAGCTTTGAATCTCCATGTCTGAATAGGGTATAAGAAATATTTTTCACTTAAAAAAAGTAGTATCAAAAAGATTTAAAGAGAATTTTAAAGAAACTTAGAAATAAAAAAAAATAATTTTATTTAATTATTATATTTTTTTAATCTGATTGCTTTGATACACACAAAAGATTGTTGTAAGAATGAATTTATTCTTAAAAAAATATAAAATTTTAACGCTACGTTTCAATTAGACAATGCTGTCATGACAATAAAATAATACACATTAGTTGTCAAAAATGCTGACAATTGCTTCTGTAGTATAGGCGTCCAGACAATAATTATGACAATTCATTATGAGCACGTTCTCGGAAAATTTAAAATAACTTTAGAGTTTCTTCCTGCTATTTTTCCATTTCTATTGTTATATGCAAAGAAAATTTTAGTAATTAAAATAATTATTTTTATTAAAATTTCATTTAGTTAAAGCAATTATAAAAAAATTTGTCGGCATACGTCAAATCACTGTCTTGTTTACTGTCTTCAAAATATTCAAGACAGTAATTCAGATAATTGAAATGTGTACATGCATTAGTGAAAAACTGTGCATGTATTGCTATTGTCATGACAGCATTGTCTAATGTAAACAGGGTGTGATATAAAAATCAATTGTTATTTTTTTAATAATAAGGTACTTTGTATAAAAAGGTACTTTTTCTAAAAGTTTTTATTTTGTTATTATTATTGCAGTATTTGTAAAGTATTGTTTTTAAAGTTTCTTTTTTTCTTACTTTTTATAAAATATTTTTTTTAAAGGTACTTTTTTATACCAAATGATTTAAAAGAAAAATACATTTTTAAACGTTACTTTTTTAATATTTTATTTATAAAAAGTAATTTTAAATAAAATATAATACCAAATGGTTATAAAGGTAACTACAGATTAAAGTTCCTTCTTTCTTAATGGTACTTTTTATAATATATTTTTTTAAAGGTACTTTTTTATACCAAATGATTTTTAAAAAATACATTTTTACGCTACTTTTTTGAAAGAAAATTTTCTTATAAACGGTTATTTTTACAAAATTGAAAGTAATTGTTTGCATAGGAAAATTGTTTTTAAAAATTCCATTTCTCTCAAGGTTACTTTTTTGCAAATATATATTTTTTTAAGTTATTTTATTATAAAAGGTTATCTAATAGACTTATCTAAAAGTTACTACTTTGGAAAACATTTTTTATGAAAAGGAATCTTGTTCAATAGGTACCTGATCAAAAGGTACTTTGTTTCAAAGGCAGTGTAAAAAAAGTCGTCGGAATTTTCCTAATGCGTTTTTTTAGGAAATATTCTTTTCTATAAAAGAGAGTTGTTTCTAAGTTAGTTTTAATAAACGGTACTATTTAAAAAACTTAGTTTATTTAGAAAGTACTTTATTAATAGTACTTTCTTTAGGGATTTTTTCATAAAAGTAACTTTTTACATAAGGTACTCTTTATAGATATTTAGATATATTGATGTTGAAATGAACGAAACTGTATAATATATAAATTTTTTTGATAGTACTTTTTCAGTAGGTTCTTTTTTCTAGTGGGTATTACTATTAAAAATTATTTTCAATAATAATCACTTTATTTAAAGATGATTTATATAAAGGGTGCTATTTAAAAAAGTATTTTTAGAAATATAACTTTTTTAATGGTACTGTTTTAAAGCGTCTTTTTGAAAAGTAACTATTTATAAAAAAATTATGCTTCTTCTTTTTAACAGCTATTTTTTAAAATGCTTTTTTCATCATACCCAATATGATTTAAAAAAATATTAACATATTCCTACTCAACTCGCTGTTTTTCTCCTTACAAAAGTAAAAATGTGCCAATAATTATAAAATTTATATTATAAAACTCTTTGAAATTTAATGTCTGCCTTTTGACATCTGCCTTATTATTTAATGAATATTTTCATTTAAAAAAACATCATAAGAACACTAAAAAAAGTAGACCTGACGTTGGCAGTGGCCCGCGTCTGTTTGTTTGCCAAACTCGTGTCCATATGATTTTTATTAATAAAATATGTTCTGTTTTGATTTTAATTTCAATTATAGTTTTCTTCTTTTTAAGATCTAATAACGGATGTTATAAATAAATTTCATGCTAAAAAAAGGATAATTTTGGATTTAATGATGATGTTCCTAAACGGATAACACATACACACCAAATTAGAGGCAATATATGTGGCTTTCAACCACAATTGGTCCATCCAGGAACAACTCTTAGTTTTCGAGATATAAGCCCATATGTAGTTTGATTGAAAGTTTAAAATAATTTTTTTTTAATACTTGGTTCAAGAAAATATGCTCTACGAATAACACATATATACCAAATTATAGGCAATATATGTGGCTTTCATCCACAGTTTGTCTCATCCCGGAACAAATCTTAGTTTATGGGATATAAGCCATTATGTAGTATGAGTGAAAGTTTAAAATTTCTTTTTTTTAAACTTGGTTCAAGAGAATATGCTTGAATAAAAAAAGAAGAAGAGCTGATATTCATTTTTGTTTTCGTAATAGAAGTTGCCATATAATTTATAAAATCAAGCTAGCTTTTGGTGAATTAAAACCTGGCAGCCAGGCCTGCCATATTTGCCGATTTATCGGTATTTTCCCGATTTTTCGCCTTAAATTTATCAAAGTGCCGATTCGCCGATTTTGGCTCTAAAAATGCCTTTGCTGCTTATGTTAATCAAATCGGTACAGCGAAAACAATGATAAAAAGTTAAACCAACCAAATAAAATATATTTATCCTCTTAAAATATATTCTTAAGTGAGCCAAATAGAAAAGCTTCTAAGAACTGGACGAAAAGTAATTTAAAAATATCGATGAACTTTATTTAACGGAATTTTGAAAATTTGATAAGGAGTATTTGGTCTCATTGGATAAAGAGTTAATATAAGAATCAGAACTTAACAAAAACGAAATAAGCAAAATAAATATAAAACTGTATTAATTTTTATTTAGAACTTACAATTCAAATATTAAAACATTTTGATTTTGAACATAAATCTTAATATAAAATGTTTTTTTTTTAATAAAATTATATTTTATTGTTTTCAAAATGTTTTTTTAACTTTCTGATTATTTGCCGATTTTTTAAAACTAAAGTGCCGATTTTTGTGTGCAAAAGTGCCGAATTCTTATCAAAATTCTCTGGCACCCCTGCTGGCAGCACTTAATTATATCGAAGCTCCCATTTTTTTATATCGACACCTCAGAATTTTTTTGGTCCAATAGCCACTTAAAAAATTAGTTAGGTATGGAATATATACTTGAATACTCTATTTCTGACTTAAGCTTGTTTAATATTGTTTTGCCCTTAAAGGCAATGATTAGACTATGAGGCAACATTGTACAAGCATGATAATAAACATAATTATTATTTTGCCTTATTACATACATAAAATTTAAGTCAGAACCGCAAATACCCTTATTTTATTTGGAATAGTTATTTTCTGTGGAATATCGTTCCTTTAAGAAAAAGTTTGATTTATGTATATGTTTTGACAATAAGTGTAAAAAGGAAAACATAACAGAAGGACTGTCAATTTTTGTGATTTAAAAAAATGTAAGTGAAAACAATTTTTTTTACGTGTTTACTATTTTTATGTTTTAGTATTATGTCTTTTTTATGTTTCTTTAAGTATGTACTCGTACATATGTTTGTACAATTATAAAATGTTTTAAACAATAATATATAATAGTAGGTCTGTTGACTTTGTGCATTTTTAATTAAATTAATAAATAAAAATAAAGGGAAGTTGTTACAGACACTGCACTTTCTTCTCCAAATAGCATTAACATTTCGTTTTAGTCATAATTTTAAAAACGAATAAAATTTAAACTTTATATGGATGTGAACAGAGCTAAATTAAAAAAAAAGTTTTTGATATGGAGCACAAAACAATAATTTTCATTTGCTTAGGAGCTTGATATATCATGACTTATCATATCCAAACATACTAAAACGTTCTTATTTGTAAAAAATATGTGCAGAAATTTAGTTTTTATAAAAAAGATTGATCGGTTATATTTTGTTTTTCTCGTTACTGGCTTTTTTACACATAAGTTGAAACAATCCTGAAGTGACGATATCATTAATATAATGGCCATACTTTGGTTTGTAATTTTTTTCTGGCAACTATAGTTATGTGAATAAAAAAGTTTGTGTCTGGCAGCCTACATATATGTGCTGTTTCCATATTACGGGCGATCAACACGTCTAGAAAATTTATATGAAAATAACTCAAAAAACTGAGTGCTTTTCATACAAATTTTTTAGACTTGTTGATCGCCCGTAATATGGAAACAGCACATAAGAAAATGAGTTATCACTCATTTTGCTTCTCAGTATAAAGAGAGAGAGAAAGAGAGCAATTCTCTCTTCATATTGAGTCAAAATTTTAGTTTGTTACATTTAGTTTGTTATCTTCTCGCCCGCAAGTCTTCTGTAAAATACAAATTTTGACACACATGTAGAATTACTTATGACAAACGCAGTTAAAAAGTCAGATGTAAAAAACATGTCGTGTAGGGGTAGCTTTATGAAAAACAGCTGCAACAATGAATTGCAAATTTTGTTAAAAATATTTGAAATATATTAAAAAAATTACAGCGATACTCATGTATATACTACCTAAACTTATTTTATTTATTATTTTAACTTTTTATTTACTATATTCATTATAAAATGTGTGTAAAACCAAGGCACATTCATTTTACTAGATAGTAGCGGCTCTACAACAAATACAGCATTGACAAAAACAACATGCCTTTTTATTGTTGTTTTGTGCGTTGAAACGTCAAAAACACAAAGAGAAATAAAAGATAATTGCTCTCAATACAAATGCTTGCCTTGTTGCTAGTGTTTTTTTGAAATTCGTAAGCAAACAAAGGAAAATACAAACAACTTTTGACATTTCCAACTACAAACCAGCTGGGCGGACGACACATCCTAGGAAAAAAAATCTGCCTTGTACAAAACATAAAATACTGTTCTATCAATGGCTATAATGTTTGTTTAGTTTTGCGAAAAAACAACAAAAAATGCCATAACCATATGGTAAAACTGTATTATTTAAATGGACTTTAAATGCGCAAGATCGGTCATTTAAGTTTCATTTAAGTGTGCATTGAAAAATTGAATTTTGTACTTAAATAGAACTTATATATAAATGACATGTAAATACGAAGTCAACAACTGGCCCTTTATTTCCTATTGCACATTTTGTAGTATTGTTAGAAACAAATTCAAGACAGAGTAATGGAAAGAAAACTAAATAAATATCAGCACAAAATTGTAACGTTATTAAGCTATTTGTGTTAAGTAGTATCGTTGACGAACAACAAAAATAACCAGAAATAAAAAAAACTTTATTAATGCTAAAAAAAGAACAGACACAATTTGTTGCTTCGGAAAAAATAAACAGGGAACAATAAGGCACTAATAGTGCCTTGTTTAGAAAACTACATTAAATTGGCAAACAACATGTAAGTATGCAACATACAAAACTTTGAATTTGTCTTTTTATTAAAAGTTTAAATTTTTTTTTAATTCTAGGAGTATAAGATGCATAAAAGGATGTCCACTAGGAGAGAAGCTCCACATCTTCCCAAGGGATTCTAAAAGGTAAATCTTTTCATATTGTTCGCTCTGATACGTGCATGTGTGTGTTGGAATCAGATAAGATTCCATAGGATGGTGATTATGATCACCAATGTCTGTCTGTTCGGTTTTAACCCCTTTTGTTAATCATTCAACCTTATGTGTTTGTCTGTCTAAAAATAATTGAGCCCGACCTAAGGCCGGCTACGCAGGAAATCTTTAGTAAGGGAAACCGGTGTTGGTCATACCAAAAAAAAGTCCTTGCGTCCGGCCGAAGGCTGGCTATGCAAGAAATCTTTAGTAGTCGAAGCCAGTGTTTGTTATTCTATCTATACTTTTTTCGTATAGTATTGCCGCTAAACTTAATTTATTTGATGAAGTTATATTTATATAAAAAAAAGCTTTTTATAGTTGTTAACTGATTTTGTTTTTCATTTTTATCTTTTTAGTTAAATAGTTATCAAAATTACCTTTTCTATAAAACGCATATTACTTCACTCCGTCATGAAATACTCGAGTGGCTGTAAAATACCGGTGATAAAAAACTAAGCTTAATGCCACTGCCAAAAGTGATAAATAGTAAGTTTAAATGTGTTTTTTTTTTAATAAATTTAGATGATAATGTTTTTAAATCTATACAATTTTAGCTCCCGTTCGCAAAGGTCTGAAGCCACAACACCTGCAAAGAATAATTCCATTACAAAATCTCAATGCTCATTTAAAAAATGAGCCGGAAGTTAAAATACTTTGCCATATAGTTGCTAAAGATAAAAACCTATCTTCATAGTGTAGTAAAGAAATAACAAAACCCATTAGAGAAAGATTAATGCGTCAAGCAAAGCACAACAACCCATCACATGCAACGTTATGCTGTTTGGTTTGGTGACAGTATGTTAGCGTCAACGGTAATTTTTTTTACTTTAATTTTTATTTTGAATTACTTAAAATTAATTTAAAAACATTGTGCTTGGAAATTGTATGTTTTTAAAATTACAACTAGATTTTAATGAAACAACATAAATAAATTAATTTAAAAATATTAAAAACAATTACTTATCAGTTAAGTAAATGAAAATGATTTTATAATAAATGATTTTATAATAAAATAGCAATTAATAATAATAAGAATATTTAATAACGACTAAAATTTTACAATATTTGTGTTTTTTTTTTAATTTTTATTACAATTTACAGATGTATTTTTTTACAATATTAATGTGTACATAAAAAGTTTTTTTTTTGGTATAAATATTGTTACAAAGATGCTTTATTTAAATCATAAAGAAATAATTGAGGCCAAGAAAGTTAAACGAAATGGCCTATTGTGTTTGTTTTCAAAGCTAGAAGTTTCTATAAAACATCTGTATTACAAAACAAAAACAACTAACACAAAGCGATGACTAAACAAACACAATACAGAAACATACACACACCTGCATTGTATAACAACTAAATAAAAATACACAACATGTATTTTTAAATAATGATTGAAGGTTCTAGAAGTAAATAATAATGCTCACTTATGTGTCTGAGATAAAAGTGGCAACGCAGCATTTTCAACTACGCAATAGATGGCGGTAGAAATTCTCGAACATTCAAGAACGCCTAAAAATAGGGTATATAAAAGCAACGCCAATACGTGCTGATTCATTCGTATTGTGAGCGTCATCTAGTTAAGATCTTGTGGTACAACAATTAAAGTTGCCAGCGTGTGTTATTAATCGGGAATAGTTAAATCGTCAAATAATTGATTAAATAAAGTGTAATTTAATTAAAACTCCAAAAGTTGTGTGTTTAATTATTTTGCAAATAAAGAACTCATTAATAAAACGTTTATAAATTTAAATAAACGTAACAACTGGTGTCAGAAGTGAAATTGCAAAATAATAAATAAATAATTACAATGAAATTTGACGAGCTAAAAGTTGAGCAGCTAAAAATGGAGCTGAGTAAGTTAGATCTGCCGACAGCGTGCAATATAGCGGAACTACAAAAGCGGTTAATAGATGAATTTAAGCAGCGTGGTATCGATATTGGGACATACGAATTTGGAGAAAAAGACGAAAAGGAAGAGATTGAAGTATGTACCCCAACAACAAGCAGCGTTATAGACTTAAATTCAATGTTTGCCGCTATAATGAAGAAAATGGAAGAAACCAACCAGAATCAGATGAAGAAAATAGAAGAAACCAACCAGAACCAGATGAAGAAAATAGAAGAAAACAACCAGAAGCAGGAAAACCAAAACCAGAAGCTTCAAGAAAGCTTTAAAGCAAGCGAGTTTGATGAAAAACTGTGCGGCCTAAAGAGAGAAGTGAATGAAGAATTACATGAATTAAAAGTGCAGATTGGCGAACTTCAAATTCGAGAGAGACCGGTGAAAGTTATCTCTGAGCATGGCAGCAAGATTAACACCGAGCTTTGACGGCAGCGCACCTTTTAATGTTTTTAAGTTCCAGTTCGAAACAGTGGCCAGCAAAAATAGATGGAACAATGAAGAAAAAGCTATTGAGCTAATTCTGGCCTTAAAGGGAGCAGCAGCACATATACTCGAAAGCTTACCTGCCGGTTGCAGAGATAATTATGAGGACATAATGGTAGCCTTAAAACGTAAGTACGGTGGCGAGCATAAAAGAGAACTCTACAGAATGGAGTTACGAGGCAGGGTGCAGAAGGCAAATGAGACGCTGCAAGACTTCGCCATGGAAATTGAACGTTTGGTGCAGCTGACTTATCCAGGCGAAGATCACCCGTTTCTGGATCAGTTTAAGATTGAAGCATTTGTGAATGGCATACGGGATCCAGATATTAAATATGCGGTTTGTGCTATGCAAAAGTCATCCTTTGCAGAAACTATCTCGTACGCGCTAGCCCAGGAGACTGCAAAAGTCATCTCGAAGCCACAGATGTACAAGGTGCGGTGTCTCGATACTGAAACTCATAACACAGACAGTAGAAGCGAGATAAGGGAGTTAGTCAAACAGATAATGGAGGAGGAAAAAAGTAATTCTCGCGCTAAGTGCTTTAAATACGGTAAGGCTGGCCATTTTCAGCGCAACTGTAGATCAGCAAAGAGAAGATCAAGATCTGCTTCGCCAGCAAGGGATAACAAGCGGGCCAACAACACCAAATCTCATGAGTCACCGTTAAACTAAATCGAGCCAGCACTAATGGGCAAGTGCTGGCTCCCACAACCGATGGCCCCACAATCTCCATTTCCATTGTACAACAGAAAAATAGCAACCTAACTGTTTGCGGTCTTATAAACGGAAGTAAGCAAGTCCTCACCATAGACACCGGAGCATCTCAGTCAATTATAAGGCCCGATTTAGTAAAAGGGGCAGTGGAACCATTAAATAATGTACGACTGCGCACTGCTACTGGCGACTTAGCCACTGTCTATGGAAGAGCCAGGGTAAGAATGACTATTGCAAACATCAGCGCTGACCATGTATTTGTTGTTGCCGATATAGTGGATGAAGTAATCATTGGTGCAGACTTTATGATAGCCCACGGTATTAGTCTGCATATGGGCGAGCAAATAATGATCTGGCGCAATGTGGAGATACCCCTGGATGTTGGATATGATAGCAGGACCACAGCGAGGAAGCTATTTGCCGTTGAACGTCAGAAGTTACCACCTCAGGCGGAAACTATAGTATGGGCACGTGTGGAGACAGATTGTGAGGATAACCGGTTGTGGGTAGTGGAACCAAAAGAACTTAAAGACGATATCATAACAGCAAAAGTCCTCGTGAAAATGTGCGACAATGGCAGAGTTCCTGTGAGAGTACTAAATCTGTCCAATAGCGAAAAAACAATTAACAGGAATTATGAGATGGGTCGATGTGAGCCAGCAAAAGCCATAATTAATTGTGCGGCGAATACAGTATGTCCTAAAATAACAGCCACAGAAAGAGATTCATTAGAAGAACAGGTGCAAAAATGGGTGGCAGGACTAACACCTCCTGACAGAAACAAAGCAAAGCAGTTGCTGAGGAAACATGCCTCCGTCTTCCCCCTAAATAATAAAAGCCAAGGTAGAACGGCAGTTGTGAAACATGAAATTAATACTGGCGAAGCGAGGCCAATAAAACAAGCACCCAGAAGTGTTCCCCTAGCAAAACGAAATGAGGTCAAAGAACTTGTCAGCGAAATGGAAAGGAACGGAGTCGTTGAGCCATCCTCGAGTCCATGGAGTTCACCAATAGTTTTAGTAAAGAAGAAGGACGGCAGTACCAGGTTTTGTGTTGACTACAGGAAGCTCAATGACGTTACCAAGAAAGACAGTTATCCGTTGCCTAGAATTGACGATACCTTAGACACGTTGGCTGGAACGGAATGGTTCTCTACCTTGGACTTGCAGAGCGGCTATTGGCAAGTAGAGATAGCTGATAAAGACAAGGAGAAAACTGCCTTTAGCGCAAGTGGTGGTTTATGGCAGTTCAAGGTGATGCCATTCGGGCTCTGCAACGCTCCAGCTACTTTTGAGCGTTTAATGGAACGTGTGCTTAAGGGTCTCAATTGGAAGACGTGCTTAGTGTATCTGGATGACATAATCGTGATGGGGAAGACTTTTGATGAACACCTCAGAAACCTGGATGAAGTTTTTAAGCGTATAACTGCTGCAGGATTAAAATTGAGTGTTAAGAAATGTGCTTTGTTTCAAAAGGAGGTCAAATTCCTAGGGCATCGTGTAACGGCAGAGGGCGTGTCAACTGATGAAGACAAAGTATTGGTAGTAAAGACCTGGCCTCGCCCACAAAATCTTCATGAGCTGCGTAGTTTCCTGGGGCTTTGCACATACTACAGGAGATTTGTGCCAAACTTTGCTCAAGTGGCTGCTAGCTTGCACGAGTTGACCAGGAAGTCGCAACCATACCACTGGAGTGAAGCAGCGGAAAAGGCGTTCCAGGAGCTCAAGAAACTTTTGTGTACGGCACCAGTCCTTGCCTATCCAATAGCTGGACAGAAATTCATATTGGACACGGACGCAAGCGGCTATGGAATAGGTGGAGTGCTTTCTCAGGAGATTAATGGAATAGAAAAGGTCATTGGCTATTACAGCAGGGTGCTCTCTAAGCCCGAAAGAAATTACTGCGTTACACGAAGGGAGCTTTTAGCAGTGCTGGAGTGTGTTAAACATTACCACAAGTACTTATATGGTCAACATTTCATCTTAAGGACGGACCATTCTGCATTACGTTGGTTGATGCAATTTAAGAATCCTGAGGGCCAGCTTGCACGCTGGGTTGAGCGTCTGCAGAGCTATGACTTTAGTATTGTGCTTAGAAAAGGAGGAAAGCACAATAATGCTGATGCCCTGTCAAGACGGCCATGCAATGTAGAGTGCAAGCACTGCACAAAAGTAGAAAAAAAGGAGTGCGTCATTGATGTGCGGATTACCCAAATTGGGTCAAGGGAAGATTGGTCGAAGGCCCAGAACGACGACCCAATTTTGGCAAAAATTATATTGGCTAAGCAAAACAACAGGAGACCGAATCATAATGAAATATCGGCAGAGAGCCAACTAGCCAAGTCGTACTGGGCCCAGTGGCATAGCCTGAAAGTAGAAGACGGCTGCTTATATCGATCTTGGGAAAGTACAGATGGCAAAACTACAACGGACTTAATTGTCGTGCCAACTTCTAGAAGAAATGAGATACTAAAGCAGTTCCATAATGGTCTCAGCGGTAGTCATATGGGTATAACAAAAACTCTGGAAAAGATAAAGCAGAGATTTTACTGGGTAGGTTGCCAACAGTACGTAGCCGATTGGATAGGTAATTGCGAAGAGTGCATAAAGGCTAAGGGTCCTGTAAGAAAAAGTCGTGGCAAACTTCAGCAGTACAACGCAGGTGCACCCTTTGAGCGGATAGCTATTGATATCACAGGTCCATTCCCTGTCAGTGATGCTGGAAACCGATATGTACTAGTGGCAATGGATTATTTTAGCAAATGGCCCGAAGTGTATGCCATTCCAAACCAAGAATCTAAAACAGTGGTAGACGCCCTTGTGAACAATTGGGTGTGTCGATACGGTGTTCCACTTGAACTACATTCAGACCAGGGACGAAATTTTGAATCAGCTATATTCAAAGAGATGTGTGACGTTTATGGTATTAAAAAGACGCGAACTACACTGCTGAATCCACAGTCTGATGGAATGGTAGAAAGGTTCAATCGTACCCTAGAAGAATATCTCAGAAAAGTGGTCGGTTCACACCAAAAGGATTGGGATGAGCATATACCCAAATTTTTACTGGCGTATCGGTCAGCTGTACACGATTCAACCTCACGTAGTCCAGCAAAAATCTTGTTTGGGACAGAACTAAAACTGCCAGCAGATTTAGAATTTGGTGTTAAACCTGGACCAGTGCACGAAGACAATGGAAACGTTCTACAGGCACAAGAAGAACTGCATGAGCTTCATGAGTTTGTACGTAACCGCATTAAAATGACCAGCGGTAAGATGAAAGCCAGATATGATCGAGCAGCAAATACGGAGGGATTTACTGAAG
Source organism: Gymnosoma rotundatum (assembly GCA_916610165.2). Classification (NCBI taxonomy): domain Eukaryota; kingdom Metazoa; phylum Arthropoda; class Insecta; order Diptera; family Tachinidae; genus Gymnosoma; species Gymnosoma rotundatum. Next base: position 85,617 of record OU744341.1, on the reverse strand, counting down.
GACAAATGGTTCTACTATTTAACCCGCAACGCAAGAAAGGATTATCCCCTAAATTGCAAACCCACTGGGAGGGGCCGTACAAGGTGATAAAGAAATTGAATGACGTGGTTTACCGGATACAGAGATATCATAATCCGAGGTCTAAAATGAAAGTGGTTCACCTCGAGCGGCTGGCTAAATATGGCAGAGGTAATATTGAGCCTATTCGGGACGAAAAGGCTTAAGTGGGTGGCAGTATTACAAAGATGCTTTATTTAAATCATAAAGAAATAATTGAGGCCAAGAAAGTTAAACGAAATGGCCTATTGTGTTTGTTTTCAAAGCTATAAAACATCTGTATTACAGAACAAAAACAACTAACACAATGCGATGACTAAACAAACACAATACACAAACATACACACACCTGCATTGTATAACAACTAAATAAAAATACACAACATGTATTTTTAAATAATGACTGAAGGTTCTAGAAGTAAATAATAATGCTCACTTATGTGTCTGAGATAAAAGTGGCAACGCAGCATTTTCAACTACGCAATAGATGGCGGTAGAAATTCTCGAACATTCAAGAACGCCTAAAAATAGGGTATATAAAAGCAACGCCAATACGTGCTGATTCATTCGTATTGTGAGCGTCATCTAGTTAAGATCTTGTTGTACAACAATTAAAGTTGCCAGCGTGTGTTATTAATCGGGAATAGTTAAATCGTCAAATAATTGATTAAATAAAGTGTAATTTAATTAAAACTCTAAAAGTTGTGTGTTTAATTATTTTGCAAATAAAGAACTCATTAATAAAACGTTTATAAATTTAAATAAACGTAACAATATGTTATGAAATTACTATGAACTTTAAATAAATCGTGCTTGTTTTTAGTTTGCAAACTTAATATTGACAGACTGTATTTATTTTTTCTTTAGTGAACTTTAGTAAATTTGGAAATTGATAAGTTAAAATATGTAGCTTTTTTTCATTACTTTTTTATATAAAATACACATTTGAAATCTTACAATTAAATACAATAATGAACATTTATCTACTCCTATTAAAGTTGATACAGAGATATACGAAATTCATGATAGTATCAACTGGAGCGCCAGCGGTTTGTTATTTCATGTTTATTACTACGAAGATGTTTTTTCGTACCCTTCACACAAAAAGTGAAAAGAGTGTAACTAAGTTTATCATTTCGTTTGCAATTTCTACAATATCAATTTACGACTCCATAAAGTATATGTATATATTCTGAAATCTTATGCATAGCGAAGTCGATTGAGCAATGTCCGTCTGTCCGTCCGTGTTAGTGTTTGCAAAATTGCTTAATTATTTTCTCCTCCATGGTATGACACAGCGGCTTTGCTTACTAAAGATTGTCTGCATAGCCGGGCTTTGGCAATAATTGTCTCCTCTGTGGTATAACAAACATCGGCTTCGCTTACTAAAGATTTCCTTCGCAGCCTTCTTCCGGCCAAGCGCAAGGATTTTCTCCTCTATGGTACAACAAAACACCGGCTTCGCTCACTAAAGATTTCCTGCTAAATCTTTTTTCGTATAGTATTGCCGCTAAACTTAATTTGTTAGATCAATTTATATTTAACAATTGGTTAAAAATTATAGTTTTTATTTTCAACACGTCCACAAACAATGATACTGTATTTCTGCCACAGGTCACAATTTCTGCGTTCAAAAAACAATTCAGATTTAAAGAAGTTTTCACTTCTTTAATCTTATAAGACCAAAGCGTATCACATTTATATTTAATTTCTTTATTTACGCGAATAAATATTACTTTTTTTGTGGCAAAAACTTTTTGTGTTTTGTGATTTCTTGTAAAATTTCTAGTGTTTGTTTTGTTTATTATGCCTTGTTTATAACAAAATAGCACTATATTTGTCTCTTTCTTGAGAAGCTGCAGAAAACCTGTTTATATTGTTCTTCATGTGCCAAGGGTTTCACCTCTGTATGCTTAGTGGTAATGACATGATCATCGTTAACTTTTTTTACCCGTACGAATCCTTAATACGAACAAAAATATTTTTTAATAAACGACATTATAGTAAATAGCGGTATTGCCAGAATACATACATACTGTATTATGTAGAACTGCATTACTATTAAGCGACCCTGTATTACCACACTTGAACAAAAAGATATAACCATAATGACAACAGTATTATCATGCAGAAGCTACCCTGTATTACCACACTTGAACAAAAACATATAGTCACTGTATTATCACGCAGTTCTATATAAAATATATTTTTTGTCAATGAAAATATCAATATTTTAATTTCTAATTATTTTTCGTCATTAGTGATAGAAATAAGCTTTAAAATGAGATATCAAGCATTAAATTTGTTGCGGTAGTATGGGAGATATTTGCAACCGACAAAAAAGTGCTTTAGAAATAATATAAATGATTAATAAATTGTTAATTTTGTTTTTAATTTAATATAATATTTTTTTATTAATATTATTTATTAATATCGTTTTTAATTATTATCTTTTTTTAATTTAATATTAATTATAAAAACTGCGATCTTTTTGTTGCAATTTAAACTATTTAAGTATATGTACCATACTTTCAATTCTTACTGACACTTACACAATGGCGAGTTTTGCTACATTTGACACCTATTTATAATTATCTCTTTTATTCGAAAATACCGCTTACTTAACGAATTTATTTTTAATTTTTAATTTATTCTTAATCCCTATTCGCAAGTTTTTTCTAATTTTGTCTGCACAAGTAAGTAAGTAAAATGTTATTGAAGTCTTCTTTTTTTCTTTAACAATGAATAATAAAACGAATAGAATAACAATAATTCTTAGAGCTATAGTTGTCTCACTCTAATGTTTAAGTGAGGATATAAAGCTACTTTGCTAAAAAAAAGAGAGGCATATGTAAAATTGTACAAAAATGATAGTATGACAAGGTTTGCTTCCGGCCTTTAAAATCGTTAACAGAGTAGATGTCTGTGAAACACAATCTAAAACTAAATAACAATAACAAATGATCTGTTCATTAAATGGCAAAACATATTCGGAATACCGTAAATTTAAATTTAAGTAATTGTGAGATACGTACATACATACGATAGTACATAAATATACATATAATAGATATGAATGAACATTCAGGTACTTGTAAGTATAAAATTAATATAATATGTAAGTATAAATTTAAAAAAATATCACATCGAATTGAGCTAAGCTCTTGCTCAATAAACTAATTGCTGATTTGTAAAATCCTATTTTTCGTTTTCAGCCTCTGTGGTTGTTGGAGGCTGCTCTCAAATAAAATGAAGAAAAGTTTAGTAGTCCCTGATCGTTGTCAGATGATAATTCCAATAGGGGAAAGGTAAGTAGATCCGGACCAGGTAGTATTCTTTTCAATTTCATATACTTGGTTGACTAGAGTGTTGCTGTGGGTTTCAATTTTTTTTAACAAATTTTGTTTGCAACATCAAGGCGTATCTACAGAATGGAATTATAGCTGCTTTTTCATACAAGTACGTATTTGAAAACAGTTTTGTGTAGTTTTCAAAATTTTTACCAATACATTTTCTTGGGATTTTGCGTTTAAATACCTCCAACTCCTTGGCTACTATAGGAGATATCGTAAACCAGATTGGGAATCCGTTATAAAGCACTGATCTGATAGCAACTTTATACAGCTACAGTTTAGTATTTTTAGATAATAGATGTTGCTTAAAAGCGTTGCAAACAATCCGGAGATTCGTTTTGTTTTTTGCAGGAGAATTTTAGGATGTGCGATAAATTTTAAGAGTTTATCAAATTGTACTCCAAGATATTTTGTTGAGTTCTTAAATGGTATATTTATGCCATCCAATATTAATTGAAGAGACTTGCTCTCAGGCACTACATATCTAGGGCATTTGCCTGATGCATTTCTAATGTGTATGGCTTCAGGTTTGGCAGCATTTATTTTAATGCCCCATTTCTTGTAAAAAGTGCTTATTTCTCCAAGATGGGATGCAGCTTTGTGTAATGCTTCTACTGGAGAATTATTGTGCGCATAAATTAAGCAGTCATCAGCATATAGGATGGCTTTTGAGTTTCCAAATTGGTGTGGGAAATCAGGTAGGAAGACATTGAACAAAAAAGGGGCCAAGATGCTACCCTGAGGTACCCCAATTTTTACTGGACCAAGCTCAGAGACAGTGTTTTTGATTTGCTAGCAAAATTTTCTGTTGGTGAAATAGCTGCAAAATGTTTTGATTATGAATGGGTCAAGTCCAAGGTCTATTAATTTAAAGATTATTCCATTGTGGTATGCGGAATCAAAAGCCTTTTCGATGTCTAGAGATATATCCACCGTGGACTTTTTATTCCAAGATCAGATATTTATTTATTTTATTTATTTTTATTTATTTATTTCATTCACATGTTCCATACACAAGACCTAAGTCTTATATTAAGTATGAAACTGAGCATATGCCAAAATATAAATTAACTTAAAATAAAAATTACAAGATACAGAAAAAAAATTATTATTAATAAAAATCAAAATATTAAGTAAATTGAAAATTGAAATATAAATTGATAACATGTGTTGTAATATTCTGGGAATTTAAAAGTAATTAATTACAACTTCAAAACATGCATCAAAGTGAGATCGAGATTATCACAAACATTAAAACAATAAGAACATAATAATAAAATAGTAACTATAATACATACATTTACATTAGAGCTTAATGAGAAAAATGACATACAATATTTTTCCTAAATTGACGTGCGTTACTAATGATTTGTAATCTAAATGGAATTGCGTTCCAGAGACTGACAGCATTAATAAAGAAATGATATTTGGAAATCAACGTACGATGTCCAAAAGTAAGGAGCCTTTTACCCCTATCAAGTGTCGAAAAGTGTAGTCGATCATAAAGGTGCCTAGGTTGTTGTGTATAAATAATCTTATGCAAGAACAGTAAGATACGAACCCTCAAGTAGTCATCAAAATTCATACCATAAAGCGAGGTGACATAGGGGGAAATATGATCAAACCTTCGCAGACCATGTACATATCTTACAATATTATTAAAAGCCACATTAAGTTTTCTCTTACTTTCACTATCACAACTGCCAAATAGTTCACAGCCATACAGCAAAATTGGTAATAAATACGATTTGGCGAGAAGTATTCTAATTCTCATCGGAGTACAGTAATGAGTTTGCCAGAGATTCCTTAACATAGAAATAGTACGACCACATGCTATATTAATGTGGTTGGACCAAGTCAAAGTGTCATTAAGATATATACCAAGATTTTTGGCAGCGTGTACAATATCTATAGGCTGACCGTTCAAAATTAAAACAGGATCGTAATCCAGTCTCATTAATCTTTTCCTCATAATCAAACCCTTCGACTTTGCAGGATTAATTTGCAAGCCATTAGCAGTAGCCCACTCGTACACAACATGTAACTCCTCGTTTAAGGTCCTTACACACTCATCGACAGCAGTGTTTCTGCAGCTCATGTAAAGCTGAATGTCATCAGCATATAATCTAATCTTACAGTGTTGGAGCTTGTCCTGAAGATCATTTACATATAAAGAAAAAAGCAGAGGACCTAAGATAGAACCCTGTGGAACACCTCGTTTCAATGGTAAACATCTAGACCTTGAGGTATGAGCTTGAACGTATTGATATCTGTCAACTAGATATGAGTGTATAAGAGCCACTGCAGATGACGTAAATCGAAACATATATTTAAGTTTAATGGTCAAAACCTTATGGTCAACAGTATCAAATGCTCTAGAATGATCTAAAAGAACTAAAAATGTCACGTTACCACAGTCCACCTGCTGCCTGATGTCTTCAACAACATCCACTAGAGCCGTAATACAACTGTTATTTTTACGAAAGCCCGATTGCCGATCACTAAGCAAATTCTCAACCTCAAGAAACTGAGTAACTTGATTATGCATCAACCTTTCAAAAGCTTTAGATAAAAAAGGCAAGATTGCTATTGGCCTGTAATCAGAATTCGATTTAGGAATAGGAACAACCTTAGCCAATTTCCAAATTTTGGGATAGCAGTTGGTAGTAAAAATTTTGTTAAAAATAAAGGTTATAAATGGAAGAAGTTGTGGGATAAGAATTTTCAAAAACCTTGGGTCCATTTCATCCACACCAACAGCATTGGATTTAATCGATAATATGCTAAACAAGACATCATACTGGGTTACGTTCACAAAAGAAAATGTATTGTCCCAAACATCATTGGAGAAATGGTAGTAGTCAGAAGATGGTTGCACATTCGGTGTATTCAAAAACTGTTCATTTAGAGTGTTGGCGTCGACTACACAGGGTTCCTCGATACAAGATCTAGCAATGCCTATTTCACGAATTCTTTGCCAAGTCTTTTTTGATCCTATCGCAGTAGAAAATTTTGCGGCATAGTATTCAGTTTTTGCCTTCTTGATTAATCTATTAGTTATTCTGCGTAATACTCGGTATTCCTCATACAATCTAGCTGTTCTAAAACGTTTCCACCGGGTGTATAAATTATTTCTGCGATCGATAGACTGCTTTATATCGCGAGTGAACCAGGGCTTATCATGAATATTAATTCTCTTTGTTCTCAAAGGAACTGTCAGATTGTATAGGTGCTGAATGCTATATTGCAGGAAGGAGAGTTGATCGTCTACAGAAATCAGTCTATATAACATACTCCAATCTATATTAAGAAGTTCTAGCTCTAGCATATTATAATCTATTTTCCCCAAATCCCGGTATTCAAAAACTTGCTCAGGCAGGTTCAAATGAAAATTATATGTCAGAAAAATTAGGTCGTGACGTGAAAAGCAAGATGCAGATAGTTGGTCGTAAAGTAGGACTTTGGAAAGATCACTGACAAAAAATAGATCAAGAAGTGTACTGTTGGTATTCGTGAAATGAGTAGGATTAGTCGTATTAGGGGAATTAAGACCAAGTGAAAGCATATTATCTACAAGAGTGGGGTTAACTAAAATATTGGAGTTGAAATCACCCGTAATTATAACATCCTCGTATGCAACACTGAGTGTCTGCAGAGTGTCCATTAAAGCCTTAATGCAAATACGATTATTAGGTCTATAAATACTACCTACAAGTAATTTCCTTCCTTCACAACATATTTCAAGAAATAAATATTCAATTAGACCTCGAGTATCGTCAGCGCCAGTAACCACCTCGCCTGCAGACTTACATAGAACTTTAATTGCAATACCCTTCTTCACGTAAATTGCTACACCACCATACCCATTTCTATCCGCCCTTCTCACATTATATCCCTGCAAGAGAAACGACGAATCAGTGAACTCAGGTCTAAACCATGTTTCCGATACACACACCACATCAACACCGGAATTCTCGAAAATAAATCTAAATTCTTCAATCTTAGGTCTCAAACTTTGGGCATTCAGGTGACATATTCGTATACCACTTCTCTGTTTGGACAAAATCCTTATCATTCTACCTATCCCATCTCTAGAACGCATTCTATCGTTATCCAAAATATCCATCAACTACTTGGTATGAGTTTGTAACGCACGAGAAAAATACTGTATGTTTACTTATGTATCGTAAAAAACGTGTTATAATTAAATCAGCTAAAAATAAAAATGTATGTATAAAACTAGAAAGAATTGGTACATTATGTGTATTAAGTTTGATTACTTTCAACAATATCACGAAATGCCCGAGCAGAAAAAGAATTATCAGGCACTCGAATTAGCTTACTAAGCTGATCTATCTCATCAATGCGCATCGGTGAGTCATTGGCAGAACGTTTGACATATACCAAGCCCCGTACAGTAAAAGCACTATATATGCGATTATCCCTTTTTAGACGAGTAGCGGCGCGTAGAATTTTAAAATTTAGAGAAGTTAAGTTCTCGTTGACATAAAATTTTCTGTCCGAGTTCTCGCCAATGTGTCTTAATGAGAAACAAAACCCCGGATTATTCTTGCGGAAATTAGCAAATGCCTTCAAGAAATGATTTTTATCATGAGGATTGCACAGCTTTACAATAATCACCGCATCTTTCAATTCAGATTCGCGTTTGTTATTGTGATTTGGCAGCCGATAAATAGTTTTGATTGCAGGAACACAGGTGTGTATGGTATTGCAGATTTTCTCAAAAATGTCAGTTAAATTCTCATTTGACTTATATGGAATTTCATTGAGTCTCAACTCACAGGCAACATTTTTATTTTCCTGTTGATTAACCCTAGCTTTTAATAGCTTAATTTCATTTTGCATACTTGTAATGCTATCCACTGCTATCTCTAATTTGTCCACTCTCTCAGTAATATTCTTCAATTCACTTCTAAAACTGCTGAAATTCTTTTCGATCTCGCTTAACAACCGGTCTTCACACTCTCGGAACTTGTTCTCTATCGTTGTTTGCAGTTGTTCAGCCAGTTTTTCAAAGCGCCTCTCCATAATTTGCACAAGCTTAAGCGGGGAACCAATATTAACATTCGAATAAATGGACTCTGAGTCAGTACGACTACGTGCTTTCGGAGTGCCCTCAACGACGGATGATAAGTAAATTTCCTTTACTCGTTTGGGCGCAGCTGCCCCCATATTATTCATAGTGTCGAATAAATGGTCCTCCTGATGCATGTCAGTTTTCTTATAATTATTCTTACTTCTCAGTTTTGATGTATACATAGGTGTGCAAAATTAAATGAATTCTTTTGAAGTCTTTATTTTAAAATTTTAGGGAAACACTGAATCGAAATAAGATTTAAATTTAACAGTTCAATTTTCAAAAAAGGACAAACTTGGCAGCACTTATGTGAGCAGAACAAGCTGATTATTGTTTACAAATTGCTGATCTTTTATATAGAAAACGAAATAAAAATACTTAGCAGCACTTACATAAAAACATATGCGCAAAAAAACAGCTGTCTTAAATTGTTGTATTATTGTTATTATTATAAATATATATATGTGTGTGTTTGTTACTTAATGTTTGTTGTTAATGAATATGATTTTTTGTTAATTTTTAATATTGACTGCAGTATAACTGATCAGCAGGTAATGATTTTTTTTTTAATTTGTTATTGTTTCGTATGTCTTGTTACTGTTTTTATACTGATTTTATATTATCTGATTTTGTGTTCTTAGTTATTGTTTTGTATATTTTGTATTGGCGCGAAAAAAGAATATGTATATATATAAATATGTACACATAGATGTTTATATTTTATTTTGTTTTTTTTAAGATGTAGTTTTTGTAATTGTTTACATTTAAGTTTGTTTAATTTGTTATTGTTTCGTATATCTTGTTACTGTTTTAATACTCTTTTTTATATTTTCTGTTTTCTGATTTTTGTTCTTAGTTATTGTTTTGTACATTTTGTATAGGCGCGAAAAAAAGAATATGTATATATATAAATATGTACATATAGATGTTTATATTTTATTTTGTTTATTTTTGTGTATCACTTTATTTAGTTTCCAAATTTTGGTTTATATAGAATTATCACTAACAAAATATATTGAAATTGTTATTGTGTTTGATATTATATTTTTACAAAACACGTCTGCTCACTTTGAAAGCTTCGTTGAAATTTTGTTAGTTTTTTATAAATTTTTCATCCGTATTTTCTCTTAGTTTGTGCAAATTCATTACGTATTTTATTGTATCGTTGTGAAATTTCAACAATGCATGTTGCGTTGAATGAGTTTTCATGAATCCAAATTGAAGTTCTGGAATGGGCTCGATAACAAACTCATTTTTCAGTTTTTCTTTTAAAATATGTTCGAATAATTTACCTATGTTGGATAGCAAGGATAGCGGACGAAACTCATCAGGCTTATTACTGTCGTGTTTCTTTTTGATCGGCAATATTTTTGCCTCCTTCCAGGCTGATGAAAAATAGCCGTTATTTATGCAATTGTTAAAAATTGTAGCCAATAGTTTTAGTGTTGCATCTGGGAATTTCTTGATTACGAAATTTGAAATACCGTCAAATCCAGAGGACTACTTGCTATTGATGTTGTTTATGTTTAATTTAATATTGTTTACATTAGTGAAGTGATAAGTGTCTTGGTTTTCTTTGGCCACAAAACTGTCACTAAAAGTATAAATATGTTGAGGGAGTCTATCAACACATCTGAATATTTCCATTTCTATATCAATATTTAGGTTTTCAGGGATTACTTCTTGAAAAACAACAGTGTAGTGCGACTTAAATTGCTCTGAAATTACGGAACTGTTGGATGTGACAGTATCATCAATAACAAGGTGTTGGCGGAAAGAGTCCTTTGATTTACCCATTATCCTAAAAACGTCTTTAAAAGCGTTGGGACCTGGTTATTTTTTGAAAGTTTGTTTCTGAAATCTTTTGTGTCCTCGATATTTATAAGTTCGTTTATAATTGTTTTTAAAAGACTTATTTGCTTTAAAAGTATTTTATACTCGCTGCTATTTCTGTTTCCAGTTCGGTTGTATATTTTTTTCAGGACCTTCTGCCAAGTATGCTTTATTTTAAAAAATTTCTTAATATTTTCTGGATAACGGCACTTCCTATCATTCATTTCAATGTTTTCTGAGTGACGATTGTGTGTTGTGGAAAGTAATTGATTAAAAGACGTAATAAGCGTATCTAACTCACTATTGTTTAGATTGCAGTTGTTGGGAGGTAAGATAGAAAAAGATGCTGCTTCTAAATCTCTTCTGAAGGCGTCCCAATTGGTATTTTTGTACGAAGTTACTACAGGTGGACTTCTTAGACCCAGACGTGTAAATGCGAATTCAATTTCAACCAACAGAGGAAAATGATCCGACAAAGTTGGGAGGCTTTTGAGTCTGTAATTAGGCTGGATGGTGTAAATTATACTAGGGCTTAGTAAGAAGTGGTCTAAATAAGACGAACCAATTGGAAATGACGGAGTCACGTCGCAGATACGATTTGCATCCAGACAATTGTTTTGTAGCCAATCAAGAAAAATTTTTCTATTGGCGTTGTCTATAGCGTCTCCCCAGTTTGGATTTTTGGCATTAAAATCATCACCAAAGGTAAAACCATCAAAGTTATTTTTTAGGTGAAGAATTTGATTTAAATTGGTGGTAAAAACGTCAGAGGCAATTACGCAGGGAATATATATAGACCTAATAAGTATTTTTTAAAAATATTATTTGTATTAAGTTCTATTTCGATAAAAACACTGTTTATTTGTAATCTAGTACAATAATTTTATTGTACTTTATATTATTTTTGATGACGATTGCTACAACTAAAGGTGAATTGTCATAGACAAAATTGTAACCGTTAATCCTTACTTTTTTTGTTTCCATGTAAGTGGCATTTCTGTATAAATCCTACATCAACCTGGTTCTGATGAATGATATTTGATAGTTCAATTTGACGAATGTTGCTTATTAAATTTTACGGGTTTATTTATTATTTACTTTTTGAAGAAGTCTCAAGAATTTTTCTTTTGCTTCATTTTTTGACATATTTTTGAAATTTGCTAAGAAGTTGGAAATTTGCTGTTCAAGTGGCAGTTCTTCAGGTGCCAAAAATATTTTTTTCCCTTAGTAGAGTCATCATTTCTGCGTATACTGAAACATTAGAAAGATACAGCTTACTTTTATGTTTGTTGATATTTTTTATTTTAAAAGTTTTTTAAGGTGTTTTTGCCTCTAGTTGGTCAACTAAGCGTTTAATGTTGACATCAAACAGAAAAATGGGGGGACAAAATGATTTGATTGTGAAGTTTTCATCATTTCTTGGTGCTGTTTTGTCATCTATGTTTTTGATTTCCAATCTAGAGAGTAACGCATATCTATTTTCAGATGAGTGACGTTAATGTTTGTTGCTAATAAAGTTTCCTCAGTTCGTTTACGTTTAGTTAATGGTTGTTGATATTCAATAGACGTTTGGTTATCAGTTGAAATATTGTCTTCTGTATGAACCACATCCATGATCGGACAGAAAATTTTATACCACCTTAGCAAATAATGCACGAATGGCTCCCTTATTTTGTTTTTTGCTTATGAATCTTTGATAATTTAATTTATTTTAATAAACAAAATAGCACACAAAGAAATTGCACAGCCAGTTCGTAAACAGAGAATCATCTTCCTCACTTCAGACTCTTGTCTGCACAACACAAAAACAACCATGTATGATGCCATAACTATGCTCCCTTTATGGCATCTTATTCGTTGTGATCAGAATCAACATCCCTGTACTTAAATCGGCAAACAAAATAAAAATATACGCATTAAAAAAAAACCATCGTTTTTACACAACAAAACAGCTGTACACACGGACTAACACAGATTACTCGCCCCACGCTAACTACCCGCCAAAAGAATACAAACCACCAACACAACAAGTTCCCTAAAAAAAATCAAACGAAATAACCAATTAAACACAAAAAAAAAAAAAATTAACAATCATAAAACAAAATCAACAAATCAACTCAGTAAGCATAAAAACAAGTAAACAAAAGGTAACAAGCAACTTAAAATTCATATTATAACAGATAGATAGATAGATTTTAGTTTAAAAAATAGTCGAAAAAAACGCTGACATAAACCGCTAAACAATTTCTTAAACAATTTATTTTTATACCCTTCACCGAGGCTAACTTGGTGTCACAAAAAAAAAAAAAAATTAAATTAATATGTCAATCGATCAGATATACTGTCGAAAGAGGTGCTATTGGAAATCATTATCGGTGTATGTCCTTCGAGGCAGCAGGCAAAACACCATGCCTACCTCGAATTTTTTTCTTGTCATTTGGAACAATAAATTAACTGCAATAAAAAAAATAATATAATATAAAAAAAATAATAATAAAAAATAATGTTCAAGTGGCAGTTCTTCAGGTGCCAAAAATATTTTTTTCCCTTAGTAGAGTCATCATTTCTGCGTATACTGAAACATTAGAAAGATACAGCTTACTTTTATGTTTGTTGATATTTTTTATTTTAAAAGTTTTTTAAGGTGTTTTTGCCTCTAGTTGGTCAACTAAGCGTTTAATGTTGACATCAAACAGAAAAATGGGGGGACAAAATGATTTGATTGTGAAGTTTTCATCATCTCTTGGTGCTGTTTTGTCATCTATGTTTTTGATTTCCAATCTAGAGAGTAACGCATATCTATTTTCAGATGAGTGACATTAATGTTTGTTGCTAATAAAGTTTCCTCAGTTCGTTTACGTTTAGTTAATGGTTGTTGATATTCAATAGACGTTTGGTTATCAGTTGAAATATTGTCTTCTGTATGAACCACATCCATGATCGGACAGAAAATTTTATACCACCTTAGCAAATAATGCACGAATGGCACCCTTATTTTGTTTTTTGCTTATGAATCTTTGATAATTTAATTTATTTTAATAAACAAAATAGCACACAAAGAAATTGCACAGCCAGTTCGTAAACAGAGAATCATCTTCCTCACTTCAGACTCTTGTCTGCACAACACAAAAACAACCATGTATGATGCCATAACTATGCTCCCTTTATGGCATCTTATTCGTTGTGATCAGAATCAACATCCCTGTACTTAAATCGGCAACCAAAATAAAAATATACGCATTAAAAAAAAAACCATCGTTTTTACACAACAAAATAGCTGTACACACGGACTAACACAGATTACTCGCCCCACGCTAACTACCCGCCAAAAGAATACAAACCACCAACACAACAAGTTCCCTAAAAAAATCAAACGAAATAACCAATTAAACACAAAAAAAAAAAAAAAAATTAACAATCATAAAACAAAATCAACAAATCAACTCAGTAAGCATAAAAACAAGTAAACAAAAGGTAACAAGCAACTTAAAATTCATATTATAATAGATAGATAGATAGATTTTAGTTTAAAAAATAGTCGAAAAAAACGCTGACATAAACCGCTAAACAATTTCTTAAACAATTTATTTTTATACCCTTCACCGAGGCTAACTTGGTGTCACAAAAAAAAAAAAAAAATTAAATTAATATGTCAATCGATCAGATATACTGTCGAAAGAGGTGCTATTGGAAATCATTATCGGTGTATGTCCTTCGAGGCAGCAGGCAAAACACCATGCCTACCTCGAATTTTTTTCTTGTCATTTGGAACAATAAATTAACTGCAATAAAAAAAATAATATATGGGGTGATAGAGAATTAAAGGTAAGAAAGAAACTTAAGGTGATAAAATTAGCTCTCACCCATATTTTCCGTGTTACGGGGCTCTGAAATTTCAAATTTTTTTAAATATCAATGTGGGTATCATTTTAAAGCTCCTAAAGAGATCTTTAACTCATTATGAGCCGATGGCATTTTTATTTTTTATGTAAAATAATATATATAATTATGTAAAATAATATATACGCATTTTTTATATTTTTTAATTCCCTGTAACCCAAATATTTGTTTTTTTTTATTAGAGTTACTTCACTAAGCTAAATTTACATTGTGAAGGGTATATACGATTCGGCATAGCCGAAAATATCACTCTTACTTGTTTAATGCTGTTTTTAAATACTAACTGCCTTATTCATAAAATTAACTTATATTAATTTTTATGAATATGGCAATAATTGTTCATCTCTAGTTAAGATTTTGATTATCTATACATATAAGTTTCGTTTTGAGAACTCAAATAAATATTAGAGGCTCCGATTAAGTTTAGAACCTTGTAATCGTAGAAGTATTTTTTATGCCGACAGAGACCATATCTAAAGCAAAAAATAATTATAAAGAGGCAAATAACAAAAAACTGAGGAATTGACATACTTAACGGTTAAAATAGCATTAACTATATTGGTTTGCAATCGATTTCTAAACTTTAATTTAGCCATATTAAGTTGACTAAAAACTCGTTGCACTTCTGCATTAGACGACGGAATGTAAAATAATCGCAAGGCTAACTCAGCTAGCTCTTTGAAAATTTTATTTCCAGCCGAATTTTGATATCCAAAAACTTTGTAACAAAAATATGTAGTATCCATTAGATTATTCCATTTTATAGCATTTATGTATATTATTAAGCTGATTTAAAATTGTTTCGACTATTTCCGAGCTATAATCCAGTTGTTCCAAATATTGAGTTATTTGCTGATAATTTATCAGTTTTTTCTAAAATGTCCCGATTTTCTGGTAATCTAAAATGACAGTTTCCGTTAGTTGGAAAAAGTTTTTATTGGCCTAATTAAAATATATTTCGTTATTTTCTTTTCGGATTAATTGTTTCAACAGTTTTAAAAAACAAGGAAGAGATGGAAAATCTATATATTTATATAAAAGGTTACAAATACATAGCTGAGCTTACTTTGTAACAAACAAAACTTGTTGTAGTTTAAAAAAAACGCTAAAAATCCTCCATTTAAAATTTTCCAAGTTAAAAAAACTTCCCGCTTTTAATAGCAATAATAAAAAACCGACTTCAAAACAGATTTCATCTGTCTGCCTATAACAGTTTAAGTGTACGGCCACATAAATTAGATTACTTTAACTATTGGGATACCCTTATACCTCCAAACTTTATACTAGTTCAACTGTTCAAACTATATACTTGCTGTTGTAGTGGATTTAGCAATCAGGTTCTGTGTAAATTTCAACTGTCTGTTTTTAACGGTTCAACAGTTTGCCCATATACATTAGATTATATCAACTATTTAATTTATAATATAAAATTTTTATACTTCTTATTATAATAAATAATACCATTCTGTCTAAAAGTAAGGTGTTTGTATACAACGGTTCAAAAAATAAGCCATATAGAACAAATTACATTAATTTTGGGAACACTCTTTAATTTAATTCAAATTATAAGCTTCTTGTTATAGCAGACTAAGAAAAACATGTCTCTTGTAAATTTCAGCTGTCTGTCTATAACGGTTCAAAAGTCCGGCTACATAAATTATATTACACCCGCTTATTTCCAAATCCAAATTATTTACTTGTTGTTATAGAGGAGTTAGTAATATAGATTCTTTGTAAATTTCAATCGTCTGTCTGCAACTGTACAAATTATGGCAATATACATTAAATTAAATGAACTATATATACCAAATTAAGTGAACTATTGGTGCACTCTTTAATTTATAATTTTAAATATTATCAGCTGTTACTATAACGGCTATAGCAATCGACATTGCGTCAAATTTACAAGCGTTTGTCTATAACGGTTCAAAAGATAGGCCCGTATATGTAAATCTACATCAATTATGGGGCACCCTTTAATTTCTAAATTCAAGTTATAAACTCGTTGATATAGCGGATTTAGCAGTACAGGTCCCTCTTCCGTTTCAGCGTTCGTTTAAAAGTTTAATCACATACTTGAAATTACATCAACTATTGGGACACCTTTTAACTTTCAAATCGAAATTTTATACTTGTTATTCTAGCGGACTTAGCAATACAGGTTCAATGTAAATTTCAAGCCTCTGTCTACAACTGTTCAAAAGTATGGCCATATACATCAAATTTAATGAACTATTGGCGCACCCTTTAATTTATAATTTTAATACTTGTTACTATTACGCCCATAGCAATCGACATTCTGTCCAATTTGCAACCGTTTGTCTATAACGGTTCAAAAGATAGGCACATATAAGTAAATCTTCATCAATTATGGGACACCCTTTAATTTCTAAATTCAAATTATAAACTCGTTGATATAGCGGGTTTAGCAATATAGGCCCCTTTTAAGTTTTAGCGTTCTGTAATAACGGTTCAAAAGTTTGGTCACATACACAAAATTACATTAACTATTGGAACACCCTTTAACTTCCAAATCCAAATTTTATACTTGTTATTCTAGCGGACTTAGCAATACAGGTTCAATGTAAATTTCAAGCCTCTGTCTACAACTGTTCAAAAGTATGGCCATATACATCAAATTTAATGAACTATTGGCGCACCCTTTAATTTATAATTTTAATACTTGTTACTATTACGCCCATAGCAATTGACATTCTGTCCAATTTGCAAACGTTTGTCTATAACGGTTCAAAAGATAGGCCCATATAAGTAAATTTACATCAATTATGGGGGCACCCTTTAATTTTTAGATTTATTTTTATATAACTTTTTGCTATAGGGGGCTATAGTAAGACGCAGTCATTTTAAATTTTACAGAATCGCCTTTTACAGTTCATAATACACTTAAAAAATATGTACGCTGTATGGGGACACCCTTTTAGATTATGAACTGTTTTTAAAACGGGTCCAATCTGTAAGCATAATCTATCATATTACCAAAAATTTTCATAACCGGATCCGAAATGACTGAGTTCTGGAGGCGCAAATATAAAAAAAGCAACATTCAGCCGAATTGTATAACCTCCTTCTTTTTTGAAGTTGGTTAAAAAACCACGGGAAAACATTGAGCTTAAGAAACCAGCAATAATAATTACTGCGAACTGCTGCCCTATAAATTTAATTATGTGACATTTTTGGTAACTTAATATTATTTATTAGGCAAAACATCAACAATTTGGTCAAAAGTAAATAATCAAAGTTTAAGAGATATGAATCGTAAAATATATAAGAGTGTAGCAATTTTTGTAATTAGTACTACACCATTTTGCAAACTTTCGTTTAGACGATATATTATGTCTTTAAAGAATGTCCACTTTTTATTAAAATTTTCATTGATAATAAATAATAAGACTTCCAAGAAAGTTGTAACGAAGAAATTCGTCCTCTTTCTACGTTCATACTTATGTAATTGATTATACACTATTCTTTCTTGTGTTATTTACTAAAGGGCTGCACAAGCATAAGAAAAATGTCTTATAAGCAATCACGTAAATTTCAAGTAGTGTGTGTATAGAACACTCTCATTTTCAAACACATACTTCCAAACACAAATGTTTTGCTTTGCTATCAAAATATAGAATAAGAGAACAAAAGTGTTTTAGAACAACATTGAAGCAAAACAAAACTGAACTAGAACAAAAATGAAATAGAATGCTTGAAGTTTTTGATAGCAGAATTAGGCTAAAGAGAAACTACAATCATTTTCGTTTTTCTCAATATGAGTGTTGTCAACTTTAAGATTTGAAAACGCATAAAAATGGAGAAAAAAACATTATAATATCTGTTTTATTTAAAATGTTAATTGAATTACTTTTTCAAAACAAATTCAATAGTTTTATATTAAAAATAGAATAGTAAAATTGTCTTTTACATTTCGGGGTTTTCAGAAAAACGAATAGTAATGAAACTTAACAAAAATAAAAATACAACAAATTTACATGTATTCGATCATACCAGATAAATTTTTTTCACAAGTTCTATACAAAAGTTTTTAAAAAGAGTTCGGCAATTGATAGTAAGGATTTAAAATTAATAATACGTGGGAGTATTTATCTTTTTATGAAAATATGTTTTAAAAATTTATTTTTTATCAGAAGTATCATATTTTCGTATTAAAAAACAGCCTGTTATGAAAAAAAAAATTTGTGTGTTTACATATCATTTTTGGACATTATTTTTAAAAATTCTGTTTAAAACTTTTTAAAATGAGACCAAAAATTTTTTTCTATGATAGTTGTTAACTTTAAAATTTTAAAGCACTAAAATTTAATCGCAAAAAACCGATGGTTTTTTTTTTTGTTAATTGATTTGGTTTACGCTACAAATAGCATTTTATTTAATTTCGAGCTAAGCCGAGATAACATTATTATTATTATTTATTAGCACAGAATTATAAAAGGAGCATTTCAAAATGTTACTATTATTTAAAAACTTAACTAATTCAAATAGCTTAAATATATAAATAGCATATGCGTACAAAAATTGCTTGTATAAAAGTATTTTCTTTCAACAGCCTTAAATCGCATTATTTAACAACACTGCTTTATTATCGTGAGCATTTTTGTATATGTTCTAGTGCACTCGATGTTTCTACTATGATTTACAGTTTTTTTACTTCATTGTCGCCTTTTGTTTTGATGTTCTACTTTGTTTTAAAACACAAGCACTAACAAAGCTGTAAAGAGAAACTTTTCGAATGGTGCTTGTTTTGTTTTAGTGAGAGCCATGTTTTGTTATGCTTGTTTTGATATTTATATTTACACTGAAATTCTGTGTTTGGAAGTAGTGTACACTAGAACATAGAACTTTCAAAACATTTTGTGCAGATTATCGCGGGATACCATTAAAAAATTAAATAAAAAAACACTAGTATTAACTTTCAGTTTCTAAATTCTTATGCTTTTATTAGGAAGCAGGAGATGCTTACCTTTTGGAAGTTCAATACAAAGTGAAGTTGTTAAAATCTATTAGTTGCTATGCAAGTTTTAACAAAATATAAAAATGGCCACAAATGGCAGTAAAAGGAACTGACAATTCTTAATGTTAATCTTATCCATATTTTAACATAATCTTGCCGGCTCTCTCGTAAGATACTTTTATAATTCCATAGTTAAACAAAGGTTTTTAAACTGTAAAATTACTAACGTTAAGAACAACGATACAATGTAAATTTCAAACTTTAAATAGTAATTGGTTAGAACTTTTTGCTAATTTGAACATGCCGCCGCTCCTTGCAGCTATGCAATGTAGAATAATGTTGAGAATTTATTTTGGACTGGGTGAAGTTACACATAAAACAGCTGCCAGTGAACGTATAGCTTCTGATAGCACTAACTAATTTGGTTGTGGTGTGGTCGTTGATTTGGCTGCTTGTTGGGGCAGTGATGAAATTGTTTTCTTGAGGTGCTGACGTTTGCGGTTAAGTCGTTTGGTTGGTTTGGACCGGACACCGATCCGTTCACGAACAGACGCTTTGGGCGCCTCAATACGAGGGTGACGTGCCGGGTGAAGCAGCGTGTGATGTAGCAACCCACATTTTAGGCAATTATCTGGGCTACTGCAATTCCGTACCCGGTGGGTGCGCGCTAAGCAATTAATGCAATAATGATGTTTTCGGGCGATCTCGTTGCGTGCATCCGAGTCCATGGCAAGAAATCCTGGGGAAAAACGCAGTGAATGGTATCTAAAACACACCTGGCATTGGTGTATGGCGGCGTCCCGCGGTTGTTGACTACGTAATCTAAGAAAAGCAATTGAAATAAGCTGATATTAGAAAAGGTAGGTGATATTGATAACTGAAATGAGTAAACAAAATGAAATGAGTAAGAGATGTCTGAAATGAAATTTTAGTGTGATAGAATAAGTGTGGAATTGGAATAAATTGAAGTAAGCATATGCGTACAAAAATTGCTTGTATAAAAGTATTTTCTTTCAACAGCCTTAAATCGCATTATTTAACAACACTGCTTTATTATCGTGAGCATTTTTGTATATGTTCTAGTGCACTCGATGTTTCTACTATGATTTACAGTTTTTTTACTTCATTGTCGCCTTTTATTTTGATGTTCTACTTTGTTTTAAAACACAAGCACTAACAAAGCTGTAAAGAGAAACTTTTCGAATGGTGCTTGTTTTGTTTTAGTGAGAGCCATGTTTTGTTATGCTTGTTTTGATATTTATATTTACACTGAAATTCTGTGTTTGGAAGTAGTGTACACTAGAACATAGAACTTTCAAAACATTTTGTGCAGATTATTGCGGGATACCATTAAAAAATTAAATAAAAAAACACTAGTATTAACTTTCAGTTTCTAAATTCTTATGCTTTTATTAGGAAGCAGGAGATGCTTACCTTTTGGAAGTTCAATACAAAGTGAAGTTGTTAAAATCTATTAGTTGCTATGCAAGTTTTAACAAAATATAAAAATGGCCACAAATGGCAGTAAAAGGAACTGACAATTCTTAATGTTAATCTTAATCATATTTTAACATAATCTTGCCGGCTCTCTCGTAAGATACTTTTATAATTCCATAGTTAAACAAAGGTTTTTAAACTGTAAAATTACTAACGTTAAGAACAACGATACAATGTAAATTTCAAACTTTAAATAGTAATTGGTTAGAACTTTTTGCTAATTTGAACATGCCGCCGCTCCTTGCAGCTATGCAATGTAGAATAATGTTGAGAATTTATTTTGGACTGGGTGAAGTTACACATAAAACAGCTGCCAGTGAACGTATAGCTTCTGATAGCACTAACTAATTTGGTTGTGGTGTGGTCGTTGATTTGGCTGCTTGTTGGGGCAGTGATGAAATTGTTTTCTTGAGGTGCTGACGTTTGCGGTTAAGTCGTTTGGTTGATTTGGACCGGACACCGATCCGTTCACGAACAGACGCTTTGGACGCCTCAATACGAGGGTGACGTGCCGGGTGAAGCAGCGTGTAATGTAGCAACCCACATTTTAGGCAATTATCTGGGCTACTGCAATTCCGTACCCGGTGGGTGCGCGCTAAGCAATTAATGCAATAATGATGTTTTCGGGCGATCTCGTTGCGTGCATCCGAGTCCATGGCAAGAAATCCTGGGGAAAAACGCAGTGAATGGTATCTAAAACACACCTGGCATTGGTGTATGGCGGCGTCCCGCGGTTGTTGACTACGTAATCTAAGAAAAGCAATTGAAATAAGCTGATATTAGAAAAGGTAGGTGATATTGATAACTGAAATGAGTAAACAAAATGAAATGAGTAAGAGATGTCTGAAATGAAATTTTAGTGTGATAGAATAAGTGTGGAATTGGAATAAATTGAAGTAAACATATGCTTAGTTATGGGAATTTGGATTACTGCTAGAATCGCGATACGGCAAATAACACAACTTTGTAATCGGTCGCGTTAACATCCCTAAGTTAGTACGCACGTCTACCGTTCGGACCTGTTGATCAGGTCCTTTATAAACCTTTTGAACTCGCCCTAACCGCCATTCGTGCGAAGGCAATAAGTCGTCAATAACGACTACGAAGTCATTAATTTCTAAATTCGGGGAAGCTAGCTTCCACTTGTATCGTTTGTGTAGGGACTTTAGATAGTCTTCTTTCCATCGAAGAGCGAGTTGTTGTTGGATGGCTTTGAGTTTTTCCCATCGGTTAATCACCGAAAGGTTTTCGGCAGGAGGCTCAGGGAGAGCCATTAAAGGACTACCTCGCAAGAAATGTCCTGGGGTTAAGGCAGTCAGGTCTGAAGGATCTTCAGACAACGCAGAGATTGGTTGCGAATTCTTCAAAACTGAATCGATGGGCACCTGCGATTCGTTTTAAATGGAACTTAAAACTCTTCACTGCAGCTTCCCAGATTCCAGCCATATGAGGGGCGTGCGGTGGTATAAATGACCATTTAAACCCGTGCGTTAAGTACTTTTGCGCGATATCGTCAGATGCGGTTTTTAGAAAGGTGGAGAACTCTTTACGGAATATACGACTAGCTCCTACAAAATTGCGGCCGTTGTCAGAATACATTTTATGCGGTAGCCCTCGCCGTCCAACAAATCTGGCGAAGGTTGCTTGGAAAGCTAGCGAGGAAAGGTTTGAACAGGGTTCAAGATGTATAGCTTTAGTGGAAAAGCAAACGAAAACGCAGACGTATCCTTTGACAATGGAGGATCGTTTTTGGGCGGAACTTTTAAATTCGAAGGGACCTGCGAAATCTAAATCTTATAAATTATGCACGTTTTACATAACCGTATGATTTTGCGTATGCATTGTTTAATACGTGGGATATAGAATTCGGTTTGCGCCATGCGACACAGAAGACATTCTCCATGCGGTAAAAATTGATGTAAATGCAATAAATATAAATCGCAAAGGTGTGAATTACGCGGTAAAATTATAGGGAAGCGTTCATTGTAAGGCAACGACGAGTGAGCTAGTCTACCGTTGACCCTGAGCAGGCCATAGGGATCGATAAAAGGGTTTAGAGTGAAAAGTGAGCTACCCTTTGGCAGAGGTTTGTTGTCGGATACTGCAAAATATTCTGCTTCATAGTACTGTTTCTGTGCCAACAAGATGAGTCGAGTTTTCACTGCATTGACTTCGTATTGTTCCAGCTGACTGCTCTGATAACTAGTTGAAAGTACTGGGCCAGCAAAGGTACGTTTAAAATATCGAATGAAACGGAAAACGTAGCATAAAACTCGTAAAGCATGAGTGTATGAGGAGAATAGCTGGAGAACATCGTTAAAGTGATCGGCATCTTTTTTGATACGCGATTGGAGACATATATTTCTTTCCATGTAGCTGGAGGCTTAGATAGCCATCCTAAAACAATGATCGCACCAAAAAATTATTTCGTGGTTATATAAGCCGAGAGCTGGTAGTATATGATGTATAAGTTTCGCTAACATCAAGGCACCGGACAATTCTAACCTGGGTAAGGTTATTGTAGCTCTTGGAAACGAGCAAGTTGGTAGAAACAGTGTCACCGGCTTGAACTCTAATGTAAACTGCTTCACAGTAAGCCAATTTCGACGCATCACAAAATCCATGAATTTGGATGCGATCCGATGGAGTATAATGGATCCAACGAGGGATTTGAATCTTTTCAACAGAGGGTAAATCAGTAACGATTTCATTCCAGATTCGGAGAGAATCTTTACTCACAGAGTCATCCCAATCAATTTTCTCCAACCAGAGCTGTTGGATAAGAATTTTTCCCTTAACTACTACGGGCGATATCCAACCAGCAGGATCAAAGAGTGTTGCCACTGACGATAAAATTTGACGTTTAGTAAGATTGGTGAATTTAGGAATTGGCTTGAAAGTGTATGAGAAAGAGTCTGTCAGCGCGTTCCATTGAATACCGAGAGTCTTCGTGGAACTGGAATCATAAAACGTTAGGAAATCAGAATCATACAGATCAGCTTCCGGAATCGATTCTAACAAGCGGGAGTCATTAGAAGTTATCTTTTTTAATAAAAAACCTGCGGAAGCAAGAGACTGTATAAGCTGTTTTCGGCCCTGGATAGCGCTTTCTATGGAGTGACCTCCCGTTAGGATGTCATCTACGTACGTTTCCTCACGTAGAATTTGAGATGCTCTTGGGAAAATCTGTTGATTGTCAGACGCTAGCTGTAAAAGCGTTCGGATGGCGAGAAACGGTGCGCAATTAACGCCAAATGTCACCGTTTTAAGCTCATAATCTTTTATGGCCTCCCGGGGCGATTTTTGAAACAGAATTCTCTGAAAGGGCCTATCAAAGGGATCTATTAGAATTTGACGGTACATTTTTTGTATGTCGCCGCTAAAGACATATTTGTACAACCGCCAATAAAGATTTACAGCCATTAAATCTGCTTGCAATGTGGGACCTGTGTATAATACATCGTTTAGGGAAAAACCTGAGTTTGTTTTGCGAGACGCATTAAAAACTACTCGTACCTGTGTAGTTTTACTACCTGGGTGAAGTATTGCGTGGTACGGAAGATAGAAAGAGCTGCATTTGCCGTCATCGAAATATTCACGCGCTGTAGTTTCTTCCATATGATCTAACGTAAGATATTCATTAAGTACTTCATTATATTGCGAATTAAGAGCGGGATTTTTTGCTAGTGTTTGCCCCATTCGGGTATATTGACTTAAAGCTAGTAACCTGGAAGCACCGAGAAATTTGAGTTCCGGGAACTCTTTTTTGAAGGGCAGGCGTACCATATACCGACCGTCTGGTAGCCTCTTTGTCGTTTGAGAATAAAATTCCTCACAATATGCATCTTCTGAGGAGATGGGCTGAGTTACGGAAATTTCTTCTTGTTCCCAGAATTTTCTCAGTAAATCGTTAACGTTTTTATTGTCGGTGGTTTGGCAAGTGAAAGCAAATGTTGACTGAGATTGTACCGGTCCGCTAAGAACCCAACCGAACACGGTTCGATAAGCTGATGCGGAGCCGCAGACATCCCTCTTTATTCCATCCAGGTTGATATGTCTTTCGCTGTCGTTACCCAAAATTAAATCCACCGTAGATGAAACGTTAAAATAGGGATCAGCTAAATCAATATCGGAAATTTTAGATGGAGAGTTGAGTTTAAAAGAGGTGGAGGGGATTTTGTTCGTAACTTTATGGAGAACAATGGCTTTGATATGAAGTTGGAAATTGCATTGTTTTGAAACAAGCACTAAATCGCACTCCTTTTCAGCTTTTTGCGAATGCCCGCCGACTCCCACAACTTCGAATTGAGATCTTTTGAAGGGAAGATTCAACCGAGTTCGTTTTTTTTCAGAAATGAAAGTTCGTTCTGAACCTGGGTCTATAAGTGCCCGGACAGTGAACAATTCGCCTCTACTCTTTATTTGAACGAGGGCTGTTCGTAGAAGTATATTTGTGTTATTAGTGGCATGATTTGAATTAACTTGTGAGGGTACAGATGACTTTGATGTTGAGGGTTGAATTTCTTGTGTGTGAGACGTTTGGTTGTGGAAGCAAGGATTTTTATTCGAAATGGGATTATTGTAATTATAAGGTCGAGAGACCATTGCTTTGGAGTTATTGTGAGCGCGCATGTGAAGCATAGTGTGGTGATTTTTACCACAATTAAGGCATGTATTTTTACTGTTACATTTCGCTTTGGTGTGAGTCATTGAAATGCAGTTGTTGCAAAATTGATTTTTATATACAAAATCCACTCTTTCTTGAACGGTAAGCTTTCGGAACCTAGGACATATTCTTAAGCTGTGATCCTCGTTGCACATTTTACACTTTATATCAAGTTTTTCTTGAGAAGCGTAAGTCTGAAATGAAGGCTGAGATTTTTGGGGTTTTGAAAATGTGGTTTTAGTTAGTTTTATAGTTGAAGTTCGCTCCACTATTTCGCATCTCTTAAGAAGGAAATTACTCAATTGGGACCATTTTGGCAGTTCTCTACACGCATCTAGAGACTGTTCCCACTGTGCCAAAGTTTCATGTTGCAGTTTTGAGTAAACTAAATTAACTAAGAGAGGATCCCACCCTTCCGAAGATACACCATAAGTCTGCAGCATTGCTAAGCAGTCTGTTACAGAGCTGTGAACTCTTTGTAGGGACTGGCTATCTTCGCTAAGTGCTACAGGAATACTAAAGAGATTTCGGATTTAGTTATCCACTAAAACCCTAACGTTTTCATATCTGGCTTTAAGAGCCTGCCATGCTAGCAGAAAGCTGTCATCGGTAAGAGGAAATCTATTAACTATTGCCGCTGCTGCTTCCGTTGTTTTATTACGGAGATGATATAGCTTTTCAGCGGGGCGCAATCTTGGTTGGTTGATATAAACTGCAGAGAACATGTCCCGGAATGCGGGCCATTCTTCATAGCTTCCTGCAAAGATTTGAGTATCGCATGGGGGCAACTTAAGACAAGTATTTAGGGACTCTTGTGGCGAATTGAATAGAAGTGAATTTACCTCCGTGGCAGGTTCAATGCTTTTACTTTTTGTTTGAAGAAAATCCATAATTCGAGATACTGTAAAATAATAGCTATCTACACAGATGTCATATTCTGCCTCAGCGGTAGCTTTAACTTCTTCGCTTTGTTTAGAAACCATAAGGTCTTCAAAAGATTGTGTAACCTTTTCCCAGCGAATATCTAGATCTTTTAGTTTGAGTTCTAGAAGAGCCTGACTTTGGCCCGACTCATTTTGTGCATCGCTTTTTTTGCAAAGTGATATCAAATTTTTGGAATTAATTGTGAATCTGTTGTTAGATGTCATTCTTAGGGGCGCGTATGAGTATTGAGTATCAATTAAGTAACCTTTGAATTTATTGGAAGAAATAAGTTATTTTTTTTTTTATGAGTAAAAGATGTGTTACCCAAGTAGCTTTTGAAATGAGACAATAAAGTACGGAACTAATAATATCGAATTTTACCCAATAATTTTCTGAATTTTAACAGACTTATTATATTGGGGTGGCGGTTGGAAGCCTTACAGGTTGCAATTTAACGCTATAAGGAATTAATATACTTTAGTACTATCCTTTGTAATTCGGATAGATTTATGCAAGTGAAAGTAGCGTAAATCGATGTATTAGTATAAATACGACATGCCATAAAAAAAAATTTTTTTTTTTTCAGTTAGGATTAAGGCGCGTAATAAAGTTTTGACCAATATCCTGGTACTTGGGAAAGTTAGCGGGTTAATAAAGTGTTCAACAAAGGAATTGAATGATTCTAAATTTAGCCAATATCATTGCAGTTTGATAGGCCTGAGTAAAGCGATTGAAGGTTGACCAATACTTTGAATTTGAATAGGTCAGTGAGGCAAGGTCGAAATTTACGAGATGTCAAGAAAATGTAAATTCCTTGCAGTTAATCGTTATGGAATTTCCAATTTTTATCAAGCGACTCGTAGAAATTAGTTTGGAATTTTAATTCGCAATAATTAATAAACTATGATTATTTTCTACCAATTTATTGGTGTAAAATATCTGATCTGCCCTCGGTGGGATGCCCAACAAAATTAAAAAGGGTGAACTGTATTAAAACAAAGTGATGGTAAATGTGAGAAATAATTATTGTTAGTATTTTGTATGTTTGCATTTAATTTGATTAATTTGGAAATATAATTTTGTTGTGTTATTAAATTGTATTGATTGTCGAATTTTATTTAGTTTTGAAGTAATAGGCAGTGAATGAAATCGTATGTAATAAAAAGAAAATGCTTACTTAATTTTGTACTGATCGTACCACTGTACTGTATTTCCAATGGGGACTGGAAAGTTTTAGCGCATGTGTACCCAAAATTCATGTACTTTTGCTTATTCACTTTTCTGCTTTATTCTTTATTTGTTGATTCATATTGTTTTTAATGATAATTTATAATTTGTTGTATAATTTCACAATAAATAAATGCAGAAAGCGAATTTATTATTTATTTTAAATAATGTTACTTTGTTGCTTTAAAATATGTTTTTTATAAATGTTCTTTTGTTTTATTTCCATTGGTTTATGGACAGAAATATATAATTTTACAAAACATAAACCCAAAAAATGAAGTTATAATTATTTTGAAAATATTTTGTCTTATTGAGAAACAATATGTTGTTAAAAAGTTTTCTGTTGTTTTCTATACCACTGTTCTGTTTTCTTTCGGCAGAAATATTTGCCTACTTGTGCATACACATACATATGTATAGAGATTAAGTCATAAATGGAAGTAATACTCACAATATAATTTCACTCTCTTATGTTTTGTTTTCTTATTGGTAAGAATTTACTCTTTCAGTACTCTTAATATTTGCGGTTGTTATATTTTCTTTGTATGTAAATACACTTATATGCATGTGCAAAAAAAAATTTTTTTTTTTTTGATTTCTTTGTTATATTGTATATTATATTGTTTTGTTACTGCAGGTGTGGAATATGAATTTAAATCGTAGAGAAAATGTAACTGTTATGCGCGGGGGAATGAAATAAATAACCTGTATTCAACAAAGAATTTTTGTTTTTCACTTTTTTCACAATTCTTGATGATGTTATTGTCTCTTTTTATTTTTTTTTTTTGTTATTTATATGTATGTAAATATATGTACATCTGCACAAAATTTTGATTTTTGCTTTTTGTTGTTTTTTTTTAATGCTAGAATATGAATTTACTTGAAGATGAAACGAAACTGTTATGCACGGGGGATGAAAGAAATAAACTGTACCCAACAAAGGAATTTTTTCTTCACTTACTTGTCTTCTTTTTGTAAAATTTTTGAAGGTTAAACTTTATTAATTTTGTTTTACTTTTATATGTTCCCTGTAATCGGTTTTTGTGTTTCTTTTCACTTACTTTAATTAGGCTTTTTTTGTTGTATTTTCTTTAACTGTACTTTTTTTGATTAAGTTTCTTTTTGATTAATTTTCTTTAAACAATTTTTTCCACTAAAGTATTTTTGCAAAATTTTATTTAAATTTACCCTGTTCTGTACTTAGGTTTTTTAAGTATTTTATTTAAATATACTTTTCCACTAATTTTGGTTTTTTTTTTCTTCTTAACTTACACACTTCACATACATATGTACCAATGTACTCACTTTGACCAAAGACAATAAATTTATAAAGATGTTGCACTTTGAACATTTAAAAAATCAAAAATTATTAGCAGTTTCTTGTTAGCGGGGGTAAGAGATAAGAGGGAAAAAATTTCTGTGAGCGCAACAAAAACTCAAGAGAGCACAATATTAGTTTGTAAACAAGACAGATTCATACACACATGCGTTTCAAAATGTGTGTGGATGTTCATAAGAAATGTTTTGTTAAAGGAAAGTATTAAGAGACCAAAACACACATTTAACATATAGAAACGTACATACATACTTTCATATCTACATATAAAGAAGAACGTGCTTCATAAAATTTTATTTCTGAATTCTATTTTTCCTACTTATTTAAAAATTGTTTGTAAAATAAGCTTAAAAACGAAACTATATGACTGCTCTTGTTATTGTAGGGTAACTATATATTTTTATTTGTGTACTTTTAAAAATATGCATAATCGCACCGAACTAATCATATCCTAAATTACGTAGTAATTTTTTTAGCATTTATTCTTGTGGATACTTAATATGTTTTTTAAGAAATTTCAAACAATGATAATAAAATAAAGCACTTATTTATGTATATGTATTATTAAATTTATTGTTAAGTTTATTTAACCTGCATATAGGTATAATATATATAAACCTCACTATACGAGGGCTGCTATATATATTTCTGGCCTGGCAACACTGAGTGCTGCCAAGTGCAATCTGACATTTCCATTGGAAAGTTTGTCATTTTTGAGCATAATCGTACTCAAAACGTTTTGACGTACGACCATTATTTGTGTTGTTTACAGTGACTTGAAAAAATTAATATAGAAAAAAATGGAATTAATTCGTGAACATTTTCGTGCCATCATTTTTCACAACTTTCGACGTGGATTATCACGGCAAGAGTGCATTGATGAACTTAAATCTTTGTATGGCGATTAAGCACCATCCATCCTATAGCACTGTGAAAAATTGGTATAATGAATTTAATCGTGGCCGAAGCTCGCTCAAAGACGAATTCCGTGAAGGTCGTCAAAAGCGGCTGTTGTGCCAGAGAACATTGATGTCGTGCGTGAACTCATAATGAAAGATCGACATGCGACATACCGGGAGATAGAGACTTCCTTGGGCATTTCTTCCACCAGCATACATTCGATACTGCATGAACACCTGGCCGTAAAAAAGGTTTGTTCTCGTTGGATCCCGCACAATTTGAAAGTCGCTCAAAAAAAGGCTCGTGTCGATTGGTGCAAAGAAATGTTCCAAAAATACGATTTCGGTGCTTCAAAAGACGTTTGTAAGATCGTCACAGATGACGAATCATGGATCTATGCGTATGAGCCCGAAACGAAACAACAATCGACCGTGTGGGTCTTCAAAGACGAGCAAACTCCAACGAAATTTGTTCGTGGAAGGAGCACTTCGAAGCAAATGGTCGCCTGTTTTTTCGTCAAAACTGGTCATGTGGCGACTGTTCCGCTTGAGCAACGTAGGACGGTCACTTCTGAGTGGTACACTACAATTTGTTTGCCTGAAGTCATCGGAGAAATTCGAAAAACCAACAAGAGAAGACGAATCATTGTTCACCATGACAATGCGAGCTCTCACACATCGGCTCAAACCAGAGCGTTTTTGACCGGCCAAAATGTCGAATTAATGGGTCATCCGCCGTACAGCCCTGACTTGGCACCTAATGACTTCTTCTTGTTTCGGCACATCCAGAAAAAATGCGTGGTCAACGATTTTCGTCGCCAGAAGAAGCTGTTGAAGTGTTCAAAACCCATGTTTTAGAGTGTCTCAATCGGAGTGGAAAAAGTGCTTCGACGACTGGTTTGAGCGCATGCAAAAGTGTATAAATCATGCTGGAGAATACTTTGAAAAACAATAAAACCATTTTTGATTATAAATATCACTATTAGGCCAGAAATATATAGAGCAGCCCTCGTATAAACCTCAATATGAATTTAATAGCTAAATTTATAAATTAAAATTGCCAAACAAAATAAATCACTGGCGCTTTAAAATTTAGACTTTCCCAGTACTTGTTACTTTACACTCATGTGTTTCCCATGAGCAATGCTTTCTTAGCAACATAAGTATAAGCAAATTCGGAACTTTTAACCTGTTTTTGTGATAAGAGTTATTCTCGTCAAACCAGACATAATAATTTTAGTACATTATGCACATTGCTTCGTAATATATTTTTTATGTTTTTAGCTGCTGTTTTTATAAAATAGTATTTATAAGACCTTTATGCGTGTTTTTATAGTTCTTAGAACGGATATATATTTCCGATGTATATGTCAGAATTTGTCAAGGTTTAATTATACCTATTATTCTGCATTAATAGCAAGAAAATCGTTAAAATATCGCATTTTTCGCAATTTTCCATGTTTTACAAATTATTAAAAGCGCCGATTTTGATTATTGAAAAATGTTACAGAAATCGGCATTACTAAACATTTTATGAATTACTATATAAAGTATATTCATATGGCCATTTCACTACTGCTATTTTAGTTCATTAGTGGATTTTACCCAAATTTTGTATAGAAAACTTAAAAGTCTTATATCAAAAGCCAAATTGATTAAATATGAACTCTATTGAATCAAGAGAGAAACAAAATGACAGTATACAAAAACACAGCAAACATTCAGTAACTAAAAAAGTAAAGTAAATTAAAATCGAAAAGTTTCCGAATAATAAATTTTCATATTGATAATAAATGAATTTAATATTCGGTGTATATCGATGTTATTTATTTTATACAACAACAAAACACATATTATTACCATACAAATACACAATCGGTAACATTAGTTTACGTTGGATATTTTATAATGTAAATATATACACATTCGTATGCACGTATATACAAATGAATTAATGTGAGATGAGAGTAACAAGTTTGCTGAGAATAATAATCTCTCTTTGTCAACTTACTCTTAAAGTGGCAGTAGCAGTACGTCCATCGACAAAATATGCACTGGATGTAGAATGTACGGCAGTGAAACATCTTAGTATATTTATAGTCTTTGCTTTGACATTTGTAATTTTTGCAATTTATTCCCGCACACGAAATAAAGATGTTAATTGACCGCAATCTTGTTTCTTACTGCAAATGCAAATTTTGTAGGCTGCTACTGCGGCAATTTGTATGTTGATTTATGTTCTCTTGCTATTGTTTTAATTGTTTAAGGTGACCAGTTTTTCGTCGGCGAAGGACCATGTATAATTATTGTTGTATTATTATTAGGAGATAATTGGGAGATTACCTGACGTAGTTGATGGTGGTGGATGAGGTTTGATTTTATATATGTAGGTAGATGATTTGTAATGATGGATGCGGGCTGGAGGGAGTGTGGAGGCCAGTTAAGCAAGCGCAGACCAATTAGCAGTTTTTTTTAAATTTCTCAATAATTGAGAAATTTCAAATAAAGATTCGTGTGGCGACAATTAAAGAATTAAATAAAAAAAACGAGTATTAACTTTCAGTTTCTAAATTCTTATGCTTTTATTAGGAAGCAGGAGATGCTTACCTTTTGGAAGTTCAATACAAAGTGAAGTTGTTAAAATTTATTAGTTGCTATGCAAGTTTTAACAAAATATAAAAATGGCCACAAATGGCAGTAAAAGGAACTGACAATTCTTAATGTTAATCTTATCCATATTTTAACATAATCTTGCCGGCTCTCTCGTAAGATACTTTTATAATTCCATAGTTAAACAAAGGTTTTTAAACTGTAAAATTACTAACGTTAAGAACAACGATACAATGTAAATTTCAAACTTTAAATAGTAATTGGTTAGAACTTTATGCTAATTTGAACACCGATATCAAATAGAAATAAGATTACCATATACAATACTCCTCCATAATCTTATTATGTATTCTGATTTTACATTTTAACATTAAGTTCTTAAATAAATAAAATTAATTCTTAGCCAGTGGCTTCGTGAAAATGTCCGCCACTTGGCTGTCGGTTTGTATATATTTCAGCTCTATCTTCCCCTCTTGTACTTGATGTCTTATAAAGTGGTATTTCAATTCAATATGTTTAGATCTTTTTGTTTCCAATTGCTCAGCAATACATTTTGGTCCTTGATTATAGACAATCATATCAAAAGACTCGTTTTCAGAATTGACTTCGTACTCCTCCAACAATCTCTTCAGCCATACAACTTCCTGGGCTGCTGTACTCAATGCGATGTACTCAGCTTCCGTTGATGACAAATTTATGGTTTTCTGTTTTGTGGCTTTCCAAGACAACAAATTCTCAAAGGACTTAAAGCAATAGCCTGTTGTACTTTTTCGGTCTTCCGCTTCTCCCCAACTAGAATTCGAGTAACCACGCAATGATGAACCTTGTTTAATTTTACTATAGATTAACCTATCATTTTTAGTTGCATTAAGATATCGAAAAATTCTTTTCACAGCATTGATATGAACATTTCCAAATTTTTCTTGATGTCTACTGAGTGTGTTAACAGCGAAGGCAATGTTAGGTCTTTTCCAAATGCTTATATCTAATATACCTCCAATAGCTTGACGATATGTTTGTTGGTCCCATTCAATATCACTATTATTCTCTTCTCCGCTATTCCAGTTCTTTTCAATTGGTGTTTCTTTATGTTTGGAATTTTCCAAACCGAAACGTTTCAATAAATTTACTATATTATTTGTTTGCGTTAGCTTTGAATCTCCATTTTTGAGCTTTATTACCTGTATCCCAAGGAAATCTTTTAGCCCACTCAAATCTTTGATCTCGAATCGTTCTCTTAGATAATTTTTAACTCTTTCAATCTCCTTCTGATCATCCCCACACAGCAGAATATCATCAACATACAGTAGTAAGAATAAACTCTTCCTCTTATACAGGCAATAGTCATTTTCAGATCTTATGAAACCTAATCTTAACATCTTGCTATTAAATTCATTCTTCCAACACAATGCACTCTGTTTCAGCCCGTAAATAGATCTGTATAATTTAAACAATTTCCCTTCAAATAATGGAAGAACTGTCATGAAAATATCTTCTTTTAATTCATTTAAAAATGCTCATTTCACATCGAGCTGGTGTATATTAAAAT
This sequence comes from Gymnosoma rotundatum, assembly GCA_916610165.2. NCBI lineage: Eukaryota > Metazoa > Arthropoda > Insecta > Diptera > Tachinidae > Gymnosoma > Gymnosoma rotundatum. The sequence goes on along the minus strand of OU744341.1, from coordinate 51,690 downwards.
TCTTCTGCAAGGCCATTGATATAAATGATCGCACTGTTACACTGTTAGCTACCGGTGCATATACATCACTGAAAGAACCATATCGCTGTTTGCAACCTCATCCAACTAATCTTGCTTTTCTGCGCATAGTACCATCACAGTTCTTTTTTACATTAAAAACCCATATTCCATCTATTCTATCTTGGCCTTCGTCTTCAACAACCGTCCATGTGTGATTTTTTTAATTACAGCTATTTCTTCTTCAATGGATTTCTTCCACTCTGTATCTCGATAGGCCTCTTCAAACGTACTTGGAACATTATGTAAGACTGTTGCATAAGCAAACATTTCAGTATTATATACTTCATAATCATCAAGATGTTTTGGAGCCGTTCTCTTTCTTCTTTCACCTGACTGACCATCATTTTTAATACCATTATCTGCATCCTTTTCTATCATTTCATTATCAAGGCTTACATCATCTTTTACTTCTTCATTTACATCATTCATAATCTCTTCATTTACCAAATCATGTTCTTTATTCAAGTCTCTTTCAATAGATGGAATTTTAATTGAAGCATAATTCATAAATATGACATCTCTACTACTTATTACCTTTTGATTTATTTCATCATAAAATCTGAACCATTAACTGTATATCCAACCAACATCATTTTTTTGGATCTTGCGTCAAATTTACCCTTTCGAATCTGTCTCGGGATGTTAACATATGCTTCAGTTCCGAAGGGGTGTATTTTATTAAAATCTGGTTTTTCATTGTACCATAATTCAGCAGGTGTTTTGTTCTTTTCAACTGCTGACGTCGGGCACCTATTTATAATGTACGTTGCATGTAGTATGGCTTCACTCCATAAACTTTTTGGCAAATTTGAATCTAGTAACGCGCATCTAGCATTTTCAACTACAGTTCTATTGAACCGTTCTGCAACACCATTAAGCTGTGATGAATAACGTATAGTTGTTTCTATCATTATGCAATTTTTCGAACAATATTGTTAAACAATTTTTCCGCATAATCTCTGAAATCCTCAAAGACCTCTGACTTGCTACGCAATGTATATATCACAGAATAATAATCAGATTACTCACTAGTGACGTTTAAAAAAGTGAGTTTTAATATTTTCTTCCAGCTTTCGTTTAAGTGAATAAAAAAATATTCAAAAACGCTGAAAGCAATGTGTTGGAAGAAACCGCTACACATACCTATTGCAAACATACATATGTTTTTATTTAATCAACCAAAAAATGTATAACAAAATTGGGGTAAAAATTTAGCTTCTTAAGAAAATTTAAAAAAAGTATAAATATCAGTAAAAGAAGTTGATAAAAAAATAAAAAATGTTTTTATAATATTACAATGTAGAAGAACAACTAAAAAATATAGTTTTGTCTTATAATTTCAGATTGTACTACAATTCCATTGGAGGCGCCGCAAACAAAAATCAAAACAGCGTGCGTGGTTTTATTGGTACATAAGTAAAAAAATTGGCTATTAAACGTGTTTATGCCAAATTTATTACATTTTAGGACCCGCAAAAATGGTAAAAGAGAAGAAAAGATTTAGTATTGGCGATTTGGTTTTTGCCAAAGTAAAAGGCTATCCAGCATGGCCGGCTAAAATTACAAAGTACAACAACAAATTATATAATGTATATTTCTATGGAACCGGTGAGACTGCCAATATTAAGGTGGAAGACCTCTTTCCTTATGTTGAAAACAAAGAAAAATTCGCCACAGACAAGAATATGAAACGGAATGATTTTCGAGAGGCCATTGATCAAATAGAGGCTGCAGCCAATGGCGAAGATTCAGCGTCTATTGATTTGTCAAATGTAGCGCCTGAAGGTATAGATATTTCTCAAGCTGAAGAAGCTTTGGAAAGTACTGTGGATGAAAGTGTCATCAATAATACTACGGTTGACGAACCACAGATAATGGATGTAAAGGAAGAAAGTGGTAAAAAGGTTAACGAAGCTATAGAGGAAAAAATAGAAACAGATGTCGTCTCATCTGTCCCACTTGGTACAAATCTAACAGAACCTGTTAGTCGAAGTGGACGAAAAATAAAAGTGAAACGTTACATTGATGATGTTGGTGATTCGTCAAACTCAAATGCCCCACCAGCAATGAAAAAAGTTACGCCAGAAGGTAAGTTAGTTATAATATTCTAGGGTACTGCAACAAAACTAATATTTGTGTTTTTATATTTTTTAAGGTATATCAACTCCAGAACCTAAAGCAAAAACGGCCAAGAAAAGCTCGAACAAACGCGCTGATGTGGATCGTTGTTTAGATATTCTAAAGCAATACAAGGAATTTGAATTAACAAAATTGATGCTTTTACGCAAACCCGATTGTGTCGATAGCATACGCTGATTACGACGATATATTGGCAATATAAAACAATGGAAACTTTCGGAAGAAGAGGAAACCGCTTTTAAAGCTAAAGCAAAAATCATACGTTATGAAGCTGTTCTAATATACAACAATTTCAAGGAAATCTTTGGCCCTAATTCATCTACACACTTTTGGGAAGAATTCAGCAACCAAGTTCAAGCCTATAAGGAGAATACTAAGCGTGTGTGTGAAAATGGTTATTTGTTTTCTTAAGATCATTGTGAATGTCTGCAATATTTTAATTTCTTAATTAACAGATTCCAAATATGTGAACAGATTCCAAATATTTTAACAGATTTCAAATATGTGAATAAAAGTGAAAGTTTTAATCAATAATAATAATACTTACTTTTATATTTCAAAAATCTTATATAAAGAAAAAAACATACAATTTTTGTTATAATATTTGTTAACTTTAATGATAAATTTTACGGTTTTTATTTTTTATTATTTAAGTATATAAGTAGCGTAATAAGCTTATTCCCATAAAACTATTATAAAGTTTCCTTTTTCTTTAATATGAAAATGCTGATCTTGTAAAATGCTTTTATGATATTTTAATTCATAAAACAAATATTTTGTAATTGTTTCCCAGACGTAACAAAATACCTTGGTGCTGTTGCAGCATGAAGAATTTTGCATTATGCTTACTTTGTAGATTCTTGATAATTATTTTGTACTTAGCTTAAGATGTTTGAAAATAAATAAATTCAGAGTTAAACAGACAGCAAACAAACAAAGTTGTTTCTCTCCGCTAAAGCATAGAGCTTTAACTGTTACTGGCGCAGTCGGGTTTTTTTTCGATTATGAAAAATTAAAGAACCACTTATTTAATAACATAATCAAATAAAACAACAAAAAAATAAAAAAAAATAACTATAATAAATAAAGAAGTGCATTTCAACTACATAAAGAAAATCTGAAAATAAAACTAGTATATAAACAAAAAAAAGTGTAAAACTGCATTATATAAAATAAATTCCATATGACCGAAGTGGAAGATTTAACAGAAAAAATTAAAAACTTCAGATTGAACAAAGAAGAAAACAAAATGGAAGCAGCAAAGGACAGAAGAGATCTATTTTTACAAAATATTAAACTGTTACAGCCATTTGATGGTGACAGCAACTATCTGGCGCTTTTTGTGGACCATGTGTCAGCAGTCCTCCCAACAGATTCATCTACATCATTCGAAGAAAGACGATTCTATTTCAGCTGTATAGCAACAACACTAAGAGGGCCGGCTTTGGACGTCGTGAGACGAGAACAGCCATCAGATTGGATTGGATTGAAGCGGCTGCTTATAGAGGAGTTTGGTGAGCAAACGCCTGTAACTAGGCTTATATTAGAAATAAATAATATTAGATTTAGGCAAAATGTAAAAGAGTTTTGCAATAGATTAAACAGTGAAGTATGTCGAATTAAAGATGGCATTAAATTAAAGACAGAAGATATTACTACTAGAAACTTTTTGAATACAGAATTAAGTCAAGCATGCTTAAAACAATTAAAAAAAGAGCTACCATATCACTTAACAGCACTAATTAATGCAAATTTAGCTACTGATCTAAAAACAGCAATCAAGATTTTAGCAGAGAACGGTGAATTAGAATCCTCATCTCAAAGGCCATATGTTAAAAAAAGATATTATGATAATGTTAATACTTTTCACCCAAATATATATCCTCCATTTGATTTAAATTGTCGACAAATAGGGCAGTTTAAAACAAATCCTCATGATGGAAAATTTTTAGAAAACAACAATCCTTCAGGAAATTATAGACAAACTTTTGCCCCAAAACAAAATACTAACATCCACAATTCAAACACGCAACTAATCAATCATCCGTAGAATGATTTTACTCACTCGCAAAATATTTCAAAATCCCCTCATTTTAATTATCGCAATCCAAAAAGGCAGAGAGAATATGACTCAACTCAGTCAAGAATTAGGCGTTATGGAGCTCCGGTACCTATGGAAATTGAACCCGAAAATTTTCATGCAAGGGCCTCGGGATATTACCAAAAATAAAATTTAAAATAGATAATGTATTTTATAAGTTCTTGATAGACACAGGATCTTCTGTAAGTTTAATTAGACCTGGAATATTAAAAAATCATATCAGAATAGTTAAACCAATAACAATAACTACTGTTGCGGGAAAAATAATATTAAATAGTAAACAAGATATATTTGATGAGAAATTTGAAAAAAAATTAGAATTTTATGTTCACGAATTTTCGAACAATTATGATGGGTTAATGGGTTATGACAATTTACAGAAATTAAATGCAGTAATTGATTTAGGAAAGCAAACTATAAAGCTAAACAAAACTATTTATGATTTTTTTGACAAGGACGTGGACGAGTACAAAAATTTAGTAAGAAATTTTGGTATAAATAATTTAGAAGAGGAACTAATCGACCATAAATTTAGAATCGATCATTTGAACAAGGAAGAAAAAACCCAATTGGAAGTACTTTTGAACAAATACAAATCGCTTTTCCATTCGGACAATAAAAAGTTGACGTTTACTAACGCAATTAAACACAAAATTATAACTAAGCATGAAAATCCAATATACGTTAAATCATATCGTTATCCGCAAGTGCATAAGGCGGAAGTTAACAAACAAATTAAAGAAATGCTTGATCAGAATATAATACGACACAGTCATTCTCCATACTCCGCTCCATTACGGGTTGTCCCAAAGAAAATGGACGCTTCTGGAGAAACCAAATGGAGAATAGTTATAGACTACCGAAAACTGAATGACATAACAGTTGATGACCCTTTTCCAATTCCTAATATAGACGAAATTTTAGATAAATTAGGTCGTTGTCTTTATTTTTCTACTCTTGACTTGGCGAAAGGTTTTCATCAAGTGGAAATTGATGAAGCAAGTCAAGCAAAAACAGCTTTTTCAACACAAGATGGCCACTTCGAGTTTCTCAGAATGCCTATGGGATTAAAAAATGCGCCCGCTACTTTTCAGCGATTGATGAACTCTGTTCTTGGTGATTTGGTGGGAACTCATTGTCTTGTGTATTTGGATGATATTATTGTCTTTGGTACCTCATTGCAGGAACACATGATTTCGCTTGATAGGGTGTTTAAACGCTTAAGAGAGGCGAATTTAAAGCTACAAATACACAAATGCGAATTCATGAGACCTCAAGCAGAATTTTTGGGACACATTATTACTCCGGATGGCATTAAACCGAACCCAGAAAAGGTTGAAGCGCTTTGCAATTTTCCAATTCCAAAGAATGAAAAGCAAATTAGGCAATTTTTGGGGCTCGCGGGATTTTACCGCAAATTTATTAGGGATTTTGCTAAAATTTGTAAACCCTTAACCATATGTTTGAAGAAAGGGCATAAAGTCGATTGCCGTAACAGCGAATATGTTAAGGCTTTCGAAACAATAAAGCTTCTTATAACAAGTGATCCTATTTTGAAAAGTCCAGATTTTTCGAAGGCTTTTACCCTTACCACTGATGCTTCTAATGTGGCTTTGGGAGCAGTTCTTAGCCAGGGGAACCATCCCATCTGCTTTGCAAGCAGAACCCTTAACGAACATGAGACAAACTATTCTGCTACAGAGAAAGAACTCTTGGCAATTGTGTGGGCAACGAAGTATTTTCGGCCTTATCTGTATGGAAGGAAATTTGTGATCAACAGTGACCACAAACCTTTGCAATGGCTACATAATTTGAAGGAACCTAACTCCAAATTACAACGGTGGAAGATAAGACTAAATGAGTATGATTTTGATGTGAAATACATTCCCGGGAAAGAAAATCGTGTGGCAGATGCACTATCACGAATGAATAATAACGAATGCCATATGAATAGTATAGCTTCAGACCAAGCAACAATACACTCTGCAGACGAGGACGATTCAAGTTATATATTTATTTCGGAGAGACCGTTAAATGTTTTCCGAAGACAGTTTTTATTTAGGAGAGCATCCGAGCAAAGAGAAACCCTAAAAATAATGTTTGGAAAAACTAGAACTATTATAAACTACGTGGATATGACGCATGACTTTGCAAAAGACTTTATTTTAAACAAATTAGCTGGTATTACAGCTGCAATATATTTTGAAAATGATAAGGATTTTATTATATTTCAGTCTGTCTATGCAAATATTGTAAGACAAACAAAGAAAAATCGTATCTTAAGAGCTACAAAATTGCTAGAAGATATAACATCTTATGAAAAATTCAAAGAAATTATTTTAACAATACATTTAAAAGGTTTACACCAAGGAATAGAAAAAATACAAGCGGAATTTAAATCAAAATACTACTATCCTAATTATGTTACGGAAATATCAAATATAATAAATGATTGCAACTTATGTAATGAATGTAAATTCGATCATAGAATTACAAAAATGCCTTTCAAAGTTACACCTCCTACATATTATATTAGAGATAAATATATTATTGATATTTGGAAGTGGGACAACTCTTCATATCTAACCTGCATAGATATTTTCTCTAAATATGCTATGGTAGAAAATATAAAGCACACTAATTGGATTGAAGCAAAAAGAGCATTATTGAAAATATTCAACACTATGGGTCCCTCAAAGGTAATTAAGACTGATCAAGATGCAGGACTGGTTAATATTAGTTTACAAGAATGGTATAAGACTTTAAACATAGAACTCGAAATAACTACAGGAAAAACAGGAATAGCAGACATTGAAAGACTTCATAAAACATTAAATGAGAAGTTAAGAATTATTAATACAGGCAATGATCAGGAATTAAAGCAAATAGCAATTGAACAAACAGTCTTTACTTATAATCACATAATAATACACTCAACCACTGGGGAAACGCCTTACAATATTTTTTTCAACAAACAACATCCAAAAATAGATGCTCAGGCTATAAAGGAAAGGAGAATAAATAATACTAATAAAAATAGGAAAAATTATGAAGTTGATACACGGTTTTTGAATGCTGAAAATTCACGAAAACGATTAAATAAAAAATCAAACCCATTCAAGAAAGCGCAGGTGTTGCGTAGGGAAGGTGATGACCATTATATCGTTAGATTAAAAAGTAGAAATACAAAAAAATATAAAACGTCTTTTAAAAGAAAAAAATACTATCATAACAATTCTTCTTTCAGGAATGAAAATATCCAAGTTGATACTGACAACTATGATATCCCTTTTACTGATGGTGACAGTTACCACTCAAACGATACAAATTCAGGAGATAAGCAGTGACCGGGGTTACGTAATGATACAGAAAGGAACAACAGATCTGCCCGTTGAGTATAATGAACTCGTATTAAAAATTAACAAAACAGAAATTCATTTGGCGTACGAATTATTACAAAAAGAATTTACCGAAAACCCATTTTTACAGACAACCATGACTAGAAGATATTTAAAAATAGCTGACGCTGAAAGGAAATTGTTTAACATTAGACACAGACGCGGACTTTTTAATGCAATAGGCAGCGGAATTAAATTTTTGTTTGGAACTCTTGATGATGAGGACAGGCATGAAATTCAAAATAGATTAAAGACAATAGAAGATAGCACATTGACGCAAGACGATATTAACAATATTTTATGTCACATAAACAACGAAACACAATTTATTCGCGACCTGAGAAACGCCACGAATGTACTTCAAAATCAAATAGTTAAAAAGGTCTTATCAGACAGTTTTTTAGACAACGTAAAAAGTTATTATGAACATTTGAAAGAAATTCAATTAGGACTAGTTCTAAGTAAGCAAGGAATTCTGAATCCTAAACTAATAGACCCAGATAAAATTTCTGAACTTAATACAAATCAATTTGAATATATTAAAACTTCTTTATGGCAACAGGAGGATGTACTATTTTTTATAACTCAAATACCTAATAAAATGAAAACCTATCCTATCTTAAAAATAATACCGTTTCCTACGCCTGTCAATCATACTGAATTAAATTTTGATACAAATAGAAAACTTACAAGCATTGACAATTTGATTTATGAAATAAAAGGTTCGAAAATTAAATATTTAGAAAATAAATGTATTAGAAATCTACTTAATAAAAACGAAACTGAATGTGAATTTGTAATAAATAACAAAAAAGAAATAAACTTTGTTGAACCTAGCTTCATTGTGACGAAAAATGTTGATGAAATAGTTATTAAGCAAACTTGTAATTTAAGTGAAGTAAAATTAAGCTTGCATAAAATGAAAACTGGAAATAATATTACTTATGTTTATTTGGTGCTTATTACAATTGTATTAATTTTTTTGATAGTTTTCCAATATTGCAAAAGAAATTATGTTGTAAATAACCAAGGTACTCGCGAGGACGCGAATGTTCTTGAGGAGGGGAGAAGTAGCGTAATAAGCTTATTCCCATAAAACTATTATAAAGTTTCCTTTTTCTTTAATATGAAAATGCTGATCTTGTAAAATGCTTTTATGATATTTTAATTCATAAAACAAATATTTTGTAATTGTTTCCCAGACGTAACAAAATACCTTGGTGCTGTTGCAGCATGAAGAATTTTGCATTATGCTTACTTTGTAGATTCTTGATAATTATTTTGTACTTAGCTTAAGATGTTTGAAAATAAATAAATTCAGAGTTAAACAGACAGCAAACAAACAAAGTTGTTTCTCTCCGCTAAAGCATAGAGCTTTAACTGTTACTTATATATTTTTATTTAAGTATAATAAAAAAAAGAAACAATAAGCAAAATTTTATGTTTTATTTCACCAGTTTTAAATAATTACAGCAAATTGATTTCCATTTCAGGGCAATTAGCAATGCATCGCTGCAATCTGTGTTAAAATATAAAAAAGAAGATTTTAATATACCTATATTTTAATAAACATATTTCATCGATCTACTTCCAGTTTTCAGTAATTAAAAACAAAAAATAAAAATATTTGAAAACTGGAAGAGTACGATCTTATTTCTATTTTAGACTACTGAATCTCAGCAGTTGATTTTTTTTCGACCTTATCTTATGCCGACTGCATGCAAATATATTTTTAACCGAAGTTTGAACACCTAATATTCTAAGCCACTCCAAACGTCTAAAACAAAAAACACTTTGTAAGCAAAAATTATGGTGTTACAGAATTAAATAAAATTATAAAAAGGTAAAATAATTTGTCTAAAAAGTACATATATACAAAGATATTTATTAATAATAAAAGAAAAAACGCATACAAGATGAAAAACGCATATGAAACATAAAGATGTATAAAAATTATAAATGAAAGTAAATAAAAAAATCTACTTCTATCTACTAAACTCAATACCACTTTTAATCCAAACAAATTTCTTGTTAAAATCAATTCAAAATATATTGTAATTAAAATAAACAAGTTACACCAAAAACAAACTACAATATATATTACACATTTAAAAAAATAAAAAAACATCCAACAAAAAATTTAAAAATAATCCTTATCCACTGTTGTAGCAGTTATTGCAAACAATTTTAAAATAATCCTTATCCACTGTTGTAGGAAGGTATTGCAGAGTTCCTGTCATTGAGTAAAATATATTTTTTTATTGAAAAACTTTCACAGGTTAAAAATAGTCCATATCCACTGTTGCAGCTGGTATTCCAAAAATTCATATGATTGATTGCACTAATTCTGCTTGTTGAATTATATTGGAGCTTTCATATTCTTGTACAACAATTAATATTCTTTCTGTATTTTCAATTAAATTTATACTTTCACTATTTTATTAAAACTTGCACTTGTTTTCTTATCTGTTTAAAATACTTATTGACACACGCACTTTTTTATTTTAAAATCCCTTAAAGTTTTCTGATTGGGAAAAACACTGTCATATGTATATGTTTGCTAAGATAAAATCTCATCAAACATACAATTCCAATTATCTAGGAATCAAACTAAATAAGATTTTGTACATTGAAAAGGAACACAGTTCCTCTAATGTACAAAACCTGCCGCAAGCATGTCACTAATGAAACTTATATACAAACTTACTTGGCCGGATTTTTCGGGAACTGTTGCAGCTTCTCTCCTTCGGCACAACCCATTATGCAGCGGCGACTCCTAAAAGAAACCAAATAATTTCATTAAAATCTTATTTACATTAAAAACAACTTTGTTCAACTTACATCTTTTGTTAGATTTTTTGCTCTGTACGGTGGTTGATTTTTCAACCCTTATTTTTTATGATTTTTAGACAAAAAAACACTCAGATTTCAAACAAACAGATTTATTAACAGATTTATTATCAAGATTAAAATGAAATTAATCACTTTAATTATTGAGTGTAATAATTCACTTTAGACACAATATCTTTACAATTTTTGTAAATAAATAAAATGTCAAATTCCAGCTATAATCAGAAAGAGGTAGTAATATAAAAAAAGCAAGAACTGTTACTATCCCTCTCTAACGAAAGCTGGAATCTGGCCACACTGAATTTATCGTGACTTATCTGGTTATTTATCTGTGGTATATATGACGCAAAAATGCGAAAAATCATCGATAAACGTGACGAAATATTTTTTTCCATCATGACAAATAATTGATGGGCCCAACTAAGTCACTGTGTACTTTTTGACCACAACGTGTCGCTCTTTTCCTAGTACCTTTAAATGGCAATTTTGCCCATTAAGAGTTCTTTGATTGAAATTAAATTCTTTTCTAAGCCTGGTACCATTAGAACACCCGTTAAACTTTAATTCTAAAAACCTGGCCATTATTTTTTCTTATTTCTACCATATCACCATAGAAATTTACGCTGTAATCTTTTCGTGTGAGTTCTTTGATTGAAATTAAATTCTTTTCTAAGCCTGGTACCATTAGAACACCGGTTAGATAAATTGGGCCACTTTCGGTGTTCAAAAGCAAATTGCCTTGACTCTTTGAAATCAAATGTTCACCTTTTTTAGCAACACTAATGCTTGCATGCTGCTCCAATTGACGTATATTATTCATGTATTTGTACCATTTTTCGTTGACCATATGATTCGATGCTCCCGAATCTAAAATAAATCTGTCCGACTGTTTAATATCTATAGCATTACACTCATCTTTAACAACTTGGCAATTAAAAATAACTGGGCTAAAATCTGCATGGTTTGCATTACCATCTCCTCCATTTCTACTACCACCACCGTAATTATATTGCTGTTGTTTATTGCCTCTGGTTTTATTTTTGCAATACTTGCGCGTGTGGCCAAACTTGTTGCATCCTAAGTATTTGATGTTCCTCATATCTAGGCAATCATTGATCTTATGATCACCTTTGCATCTGTAGCATTGTAGGCTTGAACGAAAAGCACTGTTGTTGTGCACGTTTATACCATTTTTCTCATTTAATTTTATCTCTTCTTTCAGTAATCGGCTGGTCAAATTATTTAAATTTCTATCATTTGCTGCAGTACTCTCCCATGCCGTACCAAAATTAGAACCGGCTTCCGGAAGGCTCGAAATAATTTTATTAATTGTCATCGTTTCACTTATATCTTCACCCTGAGCCTTTATTTGCGCCAAAATAGATTCAACATCTACCAAAAAATCCTTCACACTGCATGAAAATTCCAATTTAAAAAATTTTTGCATTAAGAACTGCAACTGTGTTTCGTCTTTCGTCATAAATTTCTTTAGGAGTCTCGCAGTTTAAAATATTTTTCATCTCTGCAGGCTCTAATGACGAAATTAAAATTCTCTTTTCTTTACCACTTCCCAAGTCAAAATCCTTTTGCACAGCGTCAGTACCATTTGCCGGCCTTTACTCAGTACCTTTAACAATGCCCCAGGCGTTTATACTTTCCAATAACGCCTTCACTTGGAAACCCCAAACCTCAAAACCGTGTCTTTTTATGCTGATAACTTTGACATTAATTTCCTCCATCTTCGTGCTCTGGGCCCATAACCTGTTGTAACAAAATCTACCAGAACACGTGCTCAATAAAGAAAAACGAGTTTTTAATTCTAAAGATCTTTATTCTTCTAGAATTCAATGACAAGTGAAGTAATATGTATCAGAGTAGAAAAAGAAAAAATAAGAGAAGAGGGTTGCCAATATCAAATAGAAATAAGATTACCATATACAACATTTTTTAACCGACTTCAAAAAAGAAGGAGGTTATACAAATCGGCTGAATGTTGCTTTTTTATATTTGCGCCTCCAGAACTCAGGCATTTCTAATCCGGTTATGAAAATTTTTGGTAATATGATAGATTATGCTTACAGATTGGTTCCGTTTTAAAAACAGTTCATAATCTAAAAGGGTGTCCCCATAAAACATAAGTGTATTATGAACTGTAAAAGGCGATTCTGTAAAATTTAAAATGACTGCGTCTTACTATAGCCCCCTATAGCAAAAAGTTATATAAAAATAAATCTAAAAATTAAAGGGTGCCCCCATAATTGATGTAAATTTACTTATATGGGCCTATCTTTTGAACCGTTATAGACAAACGTTTGCAAATTGGACAGAATGTCAATTGCTATGGGCGTAATAGTAACAAGTATTAAAATTATAAATTAAAGGGTGCGCCAATAGTTCATTAAATTTGATGTATATGGCCATACTTTTGAACAGTTGTAGACAGAGGCTTGAAATTTACATTGAACCTGTATTGCTAAGTCCGCTAGAATAACAAGTATAAAATTTGGATTTGGAAGTTAAAGGGTGTTCCAATAGTTAATGTAATTTTGTGTATGTGACCAAACTTTTGAACCGTTATTACAGAACGCTAAAACTTAAAAGGGGCCTATATTGCTAAACCCGCTATATCAACGAGTTTATAATTTGAATTTAGAAATTAAAGGGTGTCCCATAATTGATGAAGATTTACTTATATGTGCCTATCTTTTGAACCGTTATAGACAAACGGTTGCAAATTGGACAGAATGTCGATTGCTATGGCCGTTATAGTAACAAGTTAACAGTTATAGATAGACGCTTGAAATTTACAACGAACCTGTATTGCTAAGTCCGTGTTAACAAAAAGTATAAAATTTCGATTTGGAAGTTAAAAGTTGTCCCAATAGTTGATGTAATTTCAAGTATGTGATTAAACTTTTAAACGAACGCTGAAACGGAAGAGGGACCTGTACTGCTAAATCCGCTATATCAACGAGTTTATAACTTGAATTTAGAAATTAAAGGGTGCCCCATAATTGATGTAGATTTACATATACGGGCCTATCTTTTGAACCGTTATAGACAAACGCTTGTAAATTTGACGCAATGTCGATTGCTATAGCCGTTATAGTAACAGCTGATAATATTTAAAATTATAAATTAAAGAGTGCACCAATAGTTCACTTAATTTGGTATATATAGTTCATTTAATTTAATGTATATTGCCATAATTTGTACAGTTGCAGACAGACGATTGAAATTTACAAAGAATCTATATTACTAACTCCTCTATAACAACAAGTAAATAATTTGGATTTGGAAATAAGCGGGTGTAATATAATTTATGTAGCCGGACTTTTGAACCGTTATAGACAGACAGCTGAAATTTACAAGAGACATGTTTTTCTTAGTCTGCTATAACAAGAAGCTTATAATTTGAATTAAATTAAAGAGTGTTCCCAAAATTAATGTAATTTTTTCTATATGCCTTATTTTTTGAACCGTTGTATACAAACACCTTACTTTTAGACAAAATGGTATTATTTATTATAATAGGAAGTATAAAAATGTTATATTATGAATTAAATAGTTGATATAATCTGATGTATATGGGCAAACTGTTGAAGCGTTAAAAACAGACAGTTAAAATTTACACAGAACCTGATTGCTAAATCTACTACAACAGCAAGTATATAATTTGAACTACTAAACAGTTGAACTAGTATAAGGTTTGGAGGTATAAGGGTGTCCCAATAGTTAAAGTAATCTAATTTATGTGGCCGTACACTTAAACTGTTATAGGCAGACAGATGAAATCTGTTTTGAAGTCGGTTTTTTTTATTGCTATTAAAAGCGGGAAGTTTGAAAAAACCGCTAAGTGGTTTTTTAACTTGGAAAATTTTAAATGGCGGGTTTTTAGCGTTTTTTAAGCTACAACAAGTTTTGTTTGTTACAAAGTAAGCTCAGCTATGTATTTGTAACTTTTTATATAAATGTATAAATTTTTCCATCTCTTCCTTGTTTTTTTAAACTGTTGAAACAATTAATCCAAAAGGAAATAACGAAATATATTTTAATCAGGCCAATAAAAACTTTTTCTAACTAACGGAAACTCTCATTTTAGATTACCAGAAAATCGGGACATTTTAGAAAAAACTGATAAATTATCAGCAAATAACTCAATATTTGGAACAACTGGATTATAGCTCGGAAATAGTCGAAACAATTTTAAATCAGCTTAATAATATACTAATATACTAATGGATACTACATATTTTCGTTACAAAGTTTTTCAATATCAAAATTCGGCTGGAAATAAAATTTTCAAAGAGCTAGCTGAGTTAGCCTTGCGATTATTTTGCATGCCGTCGTCTAATGCAGAAGTGCAACGAGTTTTTAATCAACTTAATATGGCTATATTAAAGTTTAGAAATCGATTGCAAACCAATATAGTTAATGCTATTTTTATTTTTAGCGTTTTTTAAGCTACAACAAGTTTTGTTTGTTACAAAGTAAGCTCAGCTATGTATTTGTAACTTTTTATATAAATGTATAAATTTTTCCATCTCTTCCTTGTTTTTTTAAACTGTTGAAACAATTAATCCAAAAGGAAATAACGAAATATATTTTAATCAGGCCAATAAAAACTTTTTCTAACTAACGAAAACTCTCATTTTAGATTACCAGAAAATCGGGACATTTTAGAAAAAACTGATAAATTATCAGCAAATAACTCAATATTTGGAACAACTGGATTATAGCTCGGAAATAGTCGAAACAATTTTAAATCAGCTTAATAATATACTAATATACTAATGGATACTACATATTTTCGTTACAAAGTTTTTGAATATCAAAATTCGGCTGGAAATAAAATTTTCAAAGAGCTAGCTGAGTTAGCCTTGCGATTATTTTGCATGCCGTCGTCTAATGCAGAAGTGCAACGAGTTTTTAATCAACTTAATATGGCTAAATTAAAGTTTAGAAATCGATTGCAAACCAATATAGTTAATGCTATTTTAACCGTTAAGTATGTCAATTCCTCAGTTTTTTTTTATTTGCCTCTTTATAATTACTTTGTTGCTTTAGATACGGTCTCTGTCGGCATAAAAAATACTTCTACGATTACAAGGTTTTAAACTTAATCGGAGCCTCTAATATTTATTTGAGTTCTAAAAACGAAACTTATATGTATAGATAATCAAAATCTTAACTAGAGATGAACAATTATTGCCATATTCATAAAAATTAATATAAGTTAATTTTATGAATACGGCAGTTAGTATTTAAAAACAGTATTAAACGAGTAAGAGTGATATTTTCGGCTATGCCGAATCTTATATATCCTTCGCCATGTAAATTTAGCTTAGTAAAGTAAGTCTAATAAAAAAAACAAATATTTGGGTTACAGGGAATTAAAAAATATAAAAAATTGGTATATATTATTTTACATAAAAATTCCATCGGCTCATAATGAGTTAAAGATCTCTTTAAAAGCTTTAAAATGATACCCACATTGATATTTAAAAAAATTTGAAATTTCAGAGCCCCGTAACTCGGAAAATATGGGTGAGAGTCAATTTTATCACCTTATGTTTCTTTCTTACCTTTAATTCTCTATCACCCCATATATTATTTTTTTTATTGCAGTTTATTTATTGTTCCAAATGACATGAAAAAAATTCGAGGTAGGCGTGGTGTTTTGCCTGCTGCCTTGAAGGACATGCACCGATAATGATTTCCAATAGCACCTCTTTAGACAGTATATCTGATCGATTGACATATTTATTTTGTTTGTTTGTTTTGTGAAACCAAGTTAGCCTATTTAGTGGTTTCTAGCGGTTTTTAAACTAATATCTAGCGGGAAATGGTTCGATAGTCTTGGCAACACTGGACCACACAAGCAATTTTTAATGCTAGCAACAATCAAGAACATTAACCCCCTGTTTACATTAGACAATGCTGTCATGACAATAACAATACATAAATTTAAATTAAATAAAACTATTAATTAATAAAATTTTCTTTGCATATAACAATAGAAATGGAATATTAGCGTGAAGAAACGCTAAAGCTATTTGAAAATTTTCGAGAACGTGAGGTTTTTTGCTTATAATAAATTGTCATAATTATTGTCTGGTCGCCTTCACTACAGAAGCAATTGTCAGCATTTTTGATAACTTATGCGTATTATTTCATTGTCATGACAGCATTGTCAAATGTAAACGGGGTATAAAAGAATTTAACAAAATTTATAATGACTGTTATTTTTACATAGTAAATCATCCCCAAAATAAAGTATATGTCTACTTTTTCGTAAATTATCAATAAAAAACTTTAAAACAAAACAAAAAATTATATTTTACTTGAATATGTATTTTCATCATATTATAACTTCTAATAATAATTTCAAGCAACCGTCATTATTGCAAACCTATACTGAGAAAATTAATTTCGGAATATTCAGTGGTGTTTTTAAAACGACAGAATTTCTGCTTTTATGTCGTTTTCCATATGTATTTGTCTAACGTGTTTTGGTTCTTCTTGTGTTTATAAAATAAAGAAACAGAATATATCACTTTTACTCTTTTATTTATTTAGCTTTTAATAAAAAATATTAAAATTTAATTAGCACTACATTAGATGTGTACGAATTTTAATGCTTAGATGTTTTCTTATATGGGTGCTTAAGAGTGATTAAAAATATTAATGATTTAGAAAAATTTGTTTTAATTATTATTCAACAAAATTTAGCAAAAAAAAACAAACAATAAATACAAACAAAATTAATCAAATAATACATAGATATCTGCAATTTGTGGCCGACTGCATAAAACGAAATATTATAACATTGCTTGTATGAAACGAAGGAACAAATATATAACTACTTGTTGTTTTTTACCCATGTTCTTTCGTGCATTATAGTGAAGATAATATCAGTTGTGGACACCGTGTTAAATAAAAAAGATTAATAATAAAAATTAAGATAAATTAGTTGTGGATAGGGATGAAACGATACGAGTAAATACAAGTACATAATCGATAGTTTCCTCTCGATACCAAGTACTTTTAGCATCGATACTTAACTACCGAGTACCAAGTAGGTATCAGTAAAAAAGTAATCGGTCAAAAATACTCGTTGCATATTGACTTGAAGTTGATATTGAACGTGACGCCATTACAGTCTTTATGAAATGTGCATAAATTAGTTATCAAAATATTAAGTCTTGCTTGTGTTTTATAGGTGACAAGAGGGTTTCTAAATCTTTAAGAAACTTCTTCAACTGCAGAAATATTTAATTTGAGATACAGAGTTACGGCATTTTGAAATTGGAAATTGACAATTGTAACGACAAAAGTCGCCTCCTCGTTTTTGTCAACACCTGAATATTGTTTTGTTATGTATTAGTGCTTGAATAAGTTATATTTCCCTTTTGTTATTACCTTTAGAATTAAGATTTTTCTTTTTTATAATGAATTCAATTTTCTTTCATTTATAACGTTAATGAATTATAATTTTTTTTGTATTATTGTTTTACTAAAATAATCCCTTTTATTGTAAACGTTAGAATTAAGCCTTTATAGAGTGAATTATATTTAGATCATGATAAGTTTTCTACCCGAGGATAATTTGAATTAACGGTCGGGTGACACAGTACGCCCTCTTGAAGATAATACCTGCAGACTAAAAAGACAGCTGTAACAGCCAACAATGTCACAACTGTCACGAATGAAAATACAACACTCGGCTGTGTTTGACGATGAAACACAACCGAATAAGACATGTGTGTGAATGAATGTGTGTGCCCACGCACAAGTATAAAAAGGCGAACATTGAGTTGGAAAGGAGCAGTTTGTAAGCAGCTGGCCTGCAGGTAAGAAGTTGCTTGGTGAGGAATTTACAATTCCCCAAATTATTTCTTATCTGCAGAAAAACTGCATTTGTGGGTAACTCGACTAGCGGAGATAGTCTTGGCGAGGAATTATACAATTCCCCAGGTTTAGTCTTGCGCTGCCTAGCTCTCCCATAGTGGTTGCCATTCATCGCGACTGTGCGACAGTTGCTACGCCGGTTGGTAAAACAACGCCACAGAAGTTACACTTCTACCGGCGTTCGTTCGGCCTTGTCGCTTACCTTGGCGAGGAATTATACAATTCCCCAGGGTTAGGCTGCGCGGTCGGGCACTACCACTAGGCGCTGCCAGGAGCACGTCCGGCGTAAAGCCCGGGTGTTGCCGCTGAACCTGCGCCATCGCTGTTGCTCCGCTGCCCGTGCCATTGCCGCCCGGTGGCGTCGCCGTTCTCCAAGCGCTACCTGCGCCATCGTGATTGAAGAGCCGATTACGCCATCGCTGTTTGCGCCGCTGCCCGTGCCATTTGCCGCCCGGTAGCGTCGCCGTTCTCCAAGCGCTACCTGCGCCATCGCTGGTCAAGCGCTACCTGCGCCATCGCTATTTGCGCCGCTGCCCATGCCATTGCCGCCCGGTAGCGTCGCCGTATCTACAAGCGCTACCGGCACCATCGCGGATGAAGCGCTACTTACGCCATCGCTGTTTGCGCCGCTGCCCGTGCCATTGCCGCCCGGTAGCATCGCCGTATCGTCAAGCGCTACCTACGCCATCGCTGTTTGCGCCGCTGCCTGTGCCATTGCCGCCCGGTAGCGTCGTCGTATCTTCAAGCGCTACCTGCGCCATCGCTGGTCAAGCGCTACCTGCGCCATCGCTATTTGCGCCGCTGCCCATGCCATCGCCGCCCGGTAGCGTCGCCGTATCTACAAGCGCTACCTGCACCATCGCGGATGAAGCGCTACTTACGCCATCGCTGTTTGCGCCGCTGCCTGTGCCATTGCCGCCCGGTAGCGTCGTCGTATCTTCAAGCGCTACTTACGCCATCGCTGTTTGCGCCGCTGCCTGTGCCATTGCCGCCCGGTAGCGTCGTCGTATCTTCAAGCGCTACCTGCGCCATCGCTGGTCAAGCGCTACCTGCGCCATCGCTATTTGCGCCGCTGCCCATGCCATTGCCGCCCGGTAGCGTCGCCGTATCTACAAGCGCTACCTGCACCATCGCGGATGAAGCGCTACTTACGCCATCGCTGTTTGCGCCGCTGCCTGTGCCATTGCCGCCCGGTAGCGTCGTCGTATCTTCAAGCGCTACCTGCGCCATCGCTGGTCAAGCGCTACCTGCGCCATCGCTATTTGCGCCGCTGCCCATGCCATTGCCGCCCGGTAGCGTCGCCGTATCTACAAGCGCTACCTGCACCATCGCGGATGAAGCGCTACTTACGCCATCGCTGTTTGCGCCGCTGCCCGTGCCATTGCCGCCCGGTAGCATCGCCGTATCGTCAAGCGCTACCTGCGCCATCGCTGTTTGCGCCGCTGCCCGTGCCATTGCCGCCCGGTAGCGTCGTCGTGTCTTCAAGCTCTACCTGCGCCATCGCTGGTCAAGCGCTACCTGCGCCATCGCTATTTGCGCCGCTGCCCATGCCATCGCCGCCCGGTAGCGTCGCCGTATCTACAAGCGCTACCTGCACCATCGCGGATGAAGCGCTACTTACGCCATCGCTGTTTGCGCCGCTGCCTGTGCCATTGCCGCCCGGTAGCGTCGTCGTATCTTCAAGCGCTACCTGCGCCATCGCTGGTCAAGCGCTACCTGCGCCATCGCTGTTTGCGCCGCTGCCCGTGCCATTGCCGCCCGGTAGCGTCGCCGTGTCTTCAAGCGCTACCTGCGCCATCGCTGTTTGCGCCGCTGCCCGTGCCATTGCCGCCCGGTAGCGTCGCACTGTCTTCAAGCGCCACCTGCGCCAACGCTGTTGAAGCGCTACCTGAGCCATCGATGTTTTCGCCACTAGCCAGTGTCAACTACTCCAACAAACGTAAGCACATCGCCTTAACGCGGACGCTGATCAACCGCGCTGTCACCTCCGACTACGTCACCCGACCATCATCCTCTAGCAACCCATCGTTGTAACATTTACCACTAGTAAAAATAAAACCTGGATTTAAGTTTTATAACGTTTTTTTGAAACAAAAGTTGTTTTATTCCCTTTCCGTCGTGAGACGAAAGACACAAACATCAACGACCCTGGACTCCGCTGAAGCTATCCCAGCAACCAGCGTAGAACGTGTCGTTACAATGGCGCCCGAGCAGGGACACTAATAGTGTTCAATTATTTAAAAAAAAAAAAAAAAAAAAGAAAAAAAATCCACAAGAACTTGCTATCAAGGCACTCTATGATGAAGTTACGGTCGGAACCGGGGCACGTAACCCAACTCCTACTGAGCGTGCGAGCGAATTACAGGAAGTCTTCACCATTGTAAAGAGGAACCTAGAGGCGGCATCCCAAAAGCAACAACGCCACTATAACTTGAGGCGACGTTCTTGGAAACCCCGACGTGGAACGTAACCCAGCCATGCAGGCCATCATCGACAAAATCCCACCGACACCCGGAAGGGGTTATGTATTTGCTGGTGTGCGCATACCACCGACTACTCCACCGTCTCCGGCATGCCTAACGCCACCACCGCTAACAGTAAGTTCCTGTTCACCATCCTTGTCAACCTCGTCTATAGAAACCTTATCAGACTCAACGGCAAGCACATCACCGGGGTCACCCGTAGTGGGTCGGGCCGTCTCCACCAGTCAGCCAGAGAGCATAGTCCCATCATCATCGGGCGTGGTAGGCGACTCGGGGTTACATCTGGCCACTTCCCCAACCGAAAACACCGCCGAGATTCCCCTAGCAGAAACGCCGGGCCCGCTACAAGCGGAAGTGGAGGAACTCATCAAGAGACGGCGCAGCCGTCAACAACTGCGTCTGTTGCGAGTTTATGAAGGTCAGCGGTACCAAATCCTGATCGCACGTAGTGGCAAGATCCGTATCCTTCGGACACAGTAAGTGGAGCCCTAAGCCGTATCGGAGGGAGGCAGTGTAACGACAAAAGTCGCCTCCTCGTTTTTGTCAACACCTGAATATTGTTTTGTTATGTATTAGTGCTTGAATAAGTTATATTTCCCTTTTGTTATTACCTTTAGAATTAAGATTTTTCTTTTTTATAATGAATTCAATTTTCTTTCATTTATAACGTTAATGAATTATAATTTTTTTTGTATTATTGTTTTACTAAAATAATCCCTTTTATTGTAAACGTTAGAATTAAGCCTTTATAGAGTGAATTATATTTAGATCATGATAAGTTTTCTACCCGAGGATAATTTGAATTAACGGTCGGGTGACACAGTACGCCCTCTTGAAGATAATACCTGCAGACTAAAAAGACAGCTGTAACAGCCAACAATGTCACAACTGTCACGAATGAAAATACAACACTCGGCTGTGTTTGACGATGAAACACAACCGAATAAGACATGTGTGTGAATGAATGTGTGTGCCCACGCACAAGTATAAAAAGGCGAACATTGAGTTGGAAAGGAGCAGTTTGTAAGCAGCTGGCCTGCAGGTAAGAAGTTGCTTGGTGAGGAATTTACAATTCCCCAAATTATTTCTTATCTGCAGAAAAACTGCATTTGTGGGTAACTCGACTAGCGGAGATAGTCTTGGCGAGGAATTATACAATTCCCCAGGTTTAGTCTTGCGCTGCCTAGCTCTCCCATAGTGGTTGCCATTCATCGCGACTGTGCGACAGTTGCTACGCCGGTTGGTAAAACAACGCCACAGAAGTTACACTTCTACCGGCGTTCGTTCGGCCTTGTCGCTTACCTTGGCGAGGAATTATACAATTCCCCAGGGTTAGGCTGCGCGGTCGGGCACTACCACTAGGCGCTGCCAGGAGCACGTCCGGCGTAAAGCCCGGGTGTTGCCGCTGAACCTGCGCCATCGCTGTTGCTCCGCTGCCCGTGCCATTGCCGCCCGGTGGCGTCGCCGTTCTCCAAGCGCTACCTGCGCCATCGTGATTGAAGAGCCGATTACGCCATCGCTGTTTGCGCCGCTGCCCGTGCCATTTGCCGCCCGGTAGCGTCGCCGTTCTCCAAGCGCTACCTGCGCCATCGCTGGTCAAGCGCTACCTGCGCCATCGCTATTTGCGCCGCTGCCCATGCCATTGCCGCCCGGTAGCGTCGCCGTATCTACAAGCGCTACCGGCACCATCGCGGATGAAGCGCTACTTACGCCATCGCTGTTTGCGCCGCTGCCCGTGCCATTGCCGCCCGGTAGCATCGCCGTATCGTCAAGCGCTACCTACGCCATCGCTGTTTGCGCCGCTGCCTGTGCCATTGCCGCCCGGTAGCGTCGTCGTATCTTCAAGCGCTACCTGCGCCATCGCTGGTCAAGCGCTACCTGCGCCATCGCTATTTGCGCCGCTGCCCATGCCATCGCCGCCCGGTAGCGTCGCCGTATCTACAAGCGCTACCTGCACCATCGCGGATGAAGCGCTACTTACGCCATCGCTGTTTGCGCCGCTGCCTGTGCCATTGCCGCCCGGTAGCGTCGTCGTATCTTCAAGCGCTACTTACGCCATCGCTGTTTGCGCCGCTGCCTGTGCCATTGCCGCCCGGTAGCGTCGTCGTATCTTCAAGCGCTACCTGCGCCATCGCTGGTCAAGCGCTACCTGCGCCATCGCTATTTGCGCCGCTGCCCATGCCATTGCCGCCCGGTAGCGTCGCCGTATTTACAAGCGCTACCTGCACCATCGCGGATGAAGCGCTACTTACGCCATCGCTGTTTGCGCCGCTGCCTGTGCCATTGCCGCCCGGTAGCGTCGTCGTATCTTCAAGCGCTACCTGCGCCATCGCTGGTCAAGCGCTACCTGCGCCATCGCTATTTGCGCCGCTGCCCATGCCATTGCCGCCCGGTAGCGTCGCCGTATCTACAAGCGCTACCTGCACCATCGCGGATGAAGCGCTACTTACGCCATCGCTGTTTGCGCCGCTGCCCGTGCCATTGCCGCCCGGTAGCATCGCCGTATCGTCAAGCGCTACCTGCGCCATCGCTGTTTGCGCCGCTGCCCGTGCCATTGCCGCCCGGTAGCGTCGTCGTATCTTCAAGCGCTACCTGCGCCATCGCTGGTCAAGCGCTACCTGCGCCATCGCTATTTGCGCCGCTGCCCATGCCATCGCCGCCCGGTAGCGTCGCCGTATCTACAAGCGCTACCTGCACCATCGCGGATGAAGCGCTACTTACGCCATCGCTGTTTGCGCCGCTGCCTGTGCCATTGCCGCCCGGTAGCGTCGTCGTATCTTCAAGCGCTACCTGCGCCATCGCTGGTCAAGCGCTACCTGCGCCATCGCTGTTTGCGCCGCTGCCCGTGCCATTGCCGCCCGGTAGCGTCGCCGTGTCTTCAAGCGCTACCTGCGCCATCGCTGTTTGCGCCGCTGCCCGTGCCATTGCCGCCCGGTAGCGTCGCACTGTCTTCAAGCGCCACCTGCGCCAACGCTGTTGAAGCGCTACCTGAGCCATCGATGTTTTCGCCACTAGCCAGTGTCAACTACTCCAACAAACGTAAGCACATCGCCTTAACGCGGACGCTGATCAACCGCGCTGTCACCTCCGACTACGTCACCCGACCATCATCCTCTAGCAACCCATCGTTGTAACATTTACCACTAGTAAAAATAAAACCTGGATTTAAGTTTTATAACGTTTTTTTGAAACAAAAGTTGTTTTATTCCCTTTCCGTCGTGAGACGAAAGACACAAACATCAACGACCCTGGACTCCGCTGAAGCTATCCCAGCAACCAGCGTAGAACGTGTCGTTACACAATAAACTTCGAAAATAGACATGTTTTCTAGAATTCGATCAAGCATTTCTATTAACAACTTTTTTAAATATAAAAACAACTTTCTTGTAAAATTAACGTATCAGTTATATTTAAAACAGTCTTGTTCAGTTCAGTTTAAAATTTTGTGCAAAAATCAAATCAACCCAATTTTGTATATGTTTTTCCTTCTTAAATTTTTAATTCATTCATCGATATTTTCATTATTAAAAGTTTTGTTGTTGTCAAAGCCATCTCTCATTTAATTTTAACAATTTTGATTTTTTGCCTATTGCCTTTTCTTGACGCGCCTTTACCCTCTAATTTTTAATTCTAAAATTAATATATACTTATATAAACAAGGCAAAAAAAAAGTGGGGCGTACCATGGCGAATTCGTGTACCAGGTAGTAGCAATGGCAAATGTATTCATTTTTGCCGTTGCAGGAAACGTCAAACTTCACATAAAAAAACTTGACGCTGAATTTTTGTGTATGGAGTTTGACATTTCCTGCAACGAAGCCAATAAATAAATTCGCCATTCCCACTACCTGGTAAGTGTATCTTAATTATAGAATTAAAAATCAGAGGCGCCTCAAGAAACGGCCATAAGACAAAAAATCAAAATTCTTTAAAGACATAATATATTGTCTAAACGAAAGTTTGCAAAATGTACTACACTACTACTTACAAAAATTGCTACACTCTTATATATTTTATGATTCATATCTCATAAACTTTGATTATTTACTTTTGACCAAATTGTTGATGTTTTGCCTAATAAATAATATTAAGTTACCAATATTATCACATATTTAAATTTATAGGGTAGCAGTTGGCAGTAATTATTATTGCTGGTTTCTTAAGCTTAATGTGATCGAGGAGATCAGATGGAGTGAAGTGTTTCTTACACCGTTCCAGAAAACCTAGGCACTTAAATGCTTCTTTTGCTACCTGAAAAGTATGCTTGTTCCAACAAACATCACATCTTCATGTCAAGAACATTGACAGCTTCTGATTCCTTAATATCTATAGCACCCATCATAAGAGATGAGGTAGCATATGCAGCCGTACGCCTGTGAGAAAGCGCACACAATTGGGTCTTCAATTTATGTAAATCCGAACAAATACTTCTTACGCATATTTATATTTACAACAAAAACCAATAATATACGTAAATGTGCTAAAAATGTTCTTTCCCATTTACATAAACAGGCAGTAAATACGAGATTGTAGTAAAATTACTTAACAAACAGTAAAATAAACTGTGTTGCTCAAACATATCGCTTTAAAAGAAACTCGAATTGATAATCACAAAGAATGATAAATACCTAACTAACCAAGTCGAAAAATAATATACACAAACAATATTAAAAAAATATTTTATCAATGGGTTAATTTAATAAATATTTTAGTGTATATTTATATGTATACTAGCGGACCCGGCGAACTTCGCCTCGCTCTAATTTTAAGCCTTCAGACAAACTATAGAGTAATAATACAACACAATTCATTTGGAAAGCCATTAAGGAATAATTTCACACGAAATTTCGTACAAAAAATTAATTTTCGATTTTTCCAATTTTCCAACTTTTCCGGATGGACAACTGACAAAAATATTTACAGCAATCGGCCCAGCCGTTCTCACTTTATGAATTACTATACATTCTTTACACCATTTTTATTTATATAGATTGTGTATATTTAATTTTTTTAAGTGATTAAATTTTACTTCACTCTTACTTTTTATTTTTTAATCACGAACATAAAAAATCACAAAAGCACAGGGTAAGGCAATATTAAACATCCAGGGTATATAAGATTCTGCACGGCTGAAAATAGCATTCTTACTTTTTGTTCTTTGATTTCTTTTATAGTTATTATTTCTTGCTATGTTGTGTTCAAAACACATTAAAAAATAAAAACTAGATTACCTAAACAAACGTAGTTCCACTTAACAATTGCACTTTTACCGGCATTTTTTAATTGTACGAAAAAAATAAATTTCATTTAAAAGAGAAAATGCAAAAAAAAAAAAAAAAAAAAATAATGATAAATAAATAAATAGAAACTATTAATAATAATAGAAGTCCCCTAAACCTCCAAATTGCCTTACTTGTTTTAATCAGATCATCTTTTTGTAAGATTTATTATAATTTTTAACCGACTTCAAGAAAGAAGGAGGTTATACAATTCGGCTGAATGTTGTTTTTTTTATATTTGTTCCTCCAGAACTCAGTCAGATTGGTCCCGTTTTAAAAACAGCTCATAATTTTAAAAATTAAAGGGTGTCCCCATACACCATACATATTTATTATAAACTGTAAAGGCCGATTCTGTAAAATTTAAAATGACTGTGTATTACTATAGCTCCCAAAAACAAAAAATTGTACAAAAATTAATCTAAAAATTAAAGGGTGCCCCTATAATTGATGTGAATTATCTTAAATAGACCTATCTTTAGAACCGTTATAGATGAACGCTTGCAAATTGGACAGAATGTTTATGGCCGTTATAGTTACAAGTATTAATATTACAAATTATGAATTAAAGGGTGCGCCAATAGTTCATTTAATTTGCTGTATATTGCCATACTTTTGAACAGTTGTTGACAGACGCGTGAAATTTACACTGAACCTGTATTGCTAAGTCCGCTAGAATAACAAATATAAAATTTGGATTTTTAATTTAAAAGGTGTTAATGTAATTTTGTGTATGTTACCAAACTTTTGAACCGTTAAATACAGAACGCTGAAACTTAAAATGGACCTGTATTGCTAAATCCGCTGTATCAACGAGTTTATAATTTTAATTTAGAAATTAAAGGGTGTCCCATAATAGATGAAGATTTACTTATATGAGACTATCTTTTGAACCGTTATAAAAAAACGCTTGCAAATTATAACAGTTGATAATATTTAAAATTATAAAAAAAAGGGTGCACCAATAGTTCATTAAATTTGGTATATGGCCATACTTTTAAACAGTTATAGACAGACGATTGAAACTTACAAGGGACATGTTTTGATAAGTCCGCTATAACAAGAAGCTTATAATTTGAATTTAGAAATTAAAGGGTGTTCCCAAAATTAATGTAATTTGTTCTACATGGCCATATTTTTTGAACCGTTGTATACAAACACCTTGATTTTAGAGAGAATGTCCACTACTTTATTTGGTATAATAAGAATTATTAATATGTTATATTATAAATTAAATAGTTGATAAATCTGATGTATATTGGCAAACTGTTGAACCGTTACAGGCAGACGGTTGAAATTTATACAGAACCTGACTGCTAAATCTACTACAACAGCAAGTATATAATTTGAATTTGGAAATTAAAGTAGCTGCAATTTGATGTATATTGCCAAACTCTTGAACAGTTGAAAAAGTATAAAGTTTGGATATATAAGTGTATCCCAATAGTTAATGTAACTTAATTTATGTGGCCATACATTTGAAATATTTCATAACTTTTCGGCATATGATTGTCATTTCTTCATTAGAGAAGGTATTGCGGGCAAAGTATTGAGTAGTATTAAGTACCGAGTAATTAAAATTTTTCCGGAATAGCCCTTTACAGTTCATAATACACGTAATATATGTTGTATGGGGACACCCTTTAATTTTTAAGATTATGAACTGTTTTTAAAAAAGGACCAATCTGTAAGCATAATCTATCATACCACCAAACATTTTCAAAATCGGATCAAAAATGACTAAGTGCTGGAGGCACAAATATTAAAAAGGGCTACATTTAGCCGAATTTTATAACCTCCTTCTTTTTTTAAGTCGGTTAAAAATACTAGGTTTTTCTTAAAAAAAAGTTAAATTTTTTCATTAGAAGTTACATTTTGCAATTATCCTCAGACAAATACTAATTTAATGTTTTTTATTAATATAGTTTTCATTTGAGCTTTTAATTAATTCTACTTTATTTATTTTCAAAGCAATAGGTCTTTATCTTTTATATATATTTTTTCAATATTTCGCTACTCCTTTGCATCATCAGGAAAATGCAAATATTTATTTAAACATAAATAAAAAAAGGCCTAAAAACAGAATTTTATAAAAATAATAATTTTTAGACTCATGACTTCTGTCTAAAAATTCAGAGAGGCTTATAAATAATTAAAATTGCTGGAAGATTTGGACTTTTAAGGGTCATAGCATGGAGAAATCATGTAGCAGGTGGTGGCATTGGCGAATCAAAAAATTTTCGCCGTTGCAGGAAATGTCAAACTACATATAAAAAATTTGACTCTGATACAAATGTGTAAATTACAAAACACATATTTACCAAAATTAGCTCCCCAGCCCAAATATACAAAGCAAGAATAGTAACAGCAAAATTAAAAGAAAAGAAATATAGTCCCACTTAGCAGTAAATCAAATTCACGGTCAAACAAAGTTGTTCTTAAAGACAAATATATTGAACAAATATACTTATGAACGTATGCAGTGCAACAACACACTCATTAGTTATTACACAATTAATGGTTATCATATAAAACATGACAAATATCTCATAATCTTTAAGCGAAAAACGTTGTTAGACGTGGAAAAAATCCGAAGCTCAAGAGGTAAGTAATTCCAGGTACGCGCAATTCTTACGACGAAATATCTCTCAAAAAATTAATCTAAAAATCCTAGGAATGTACACCTGAGGATTTCTAGAAGACCGCAAAAAAGTAAATTTATCATAAATAGCCAAAGGACACCCATTTCTAATAATTTTATGAAACAAAACTAAGTTACGATATTTCACAAAATTACTAAAGGTAGAACCAAGGAACTTATTGACATAAGCCGAAATATGATCACGACGTCTAAGATTGTACACAATCTAACAATCGTGTTTACTATACGTCTTAAGGTACGGTCACATTAGTCAAGCATTTGACTGAAATCGGCAAATATTTATTTGCCGTAGTCTGACCACAAAATATTTATTAGAAGCAAATAACATCACAGCTGATTTTGTGCAAATAAAATTATTTGCCAGTGAACAAAAATGTTTCTAATGTGAACATAGTGTGACCACTCGACGGAAAATATTTGACTCATTTTTAGGCAAATAAATATTTGTTCTTACAAAGTTTTTGTAAGAACAAACAGAGACAAATAACAGCTGTATCAACAATGTTGCCCAGTATTTAAATTAAATTATTAGGTTTCGGAAAAACTCGCTGATAATTTTAAACTTATATGTGTATTAAATAAAAACAAAATACTGTAAGCAATTAAAAATAAAATTATAGATAAAAAATAATAAAGTGCAATTTTCGGAAGAAATAGTAAATTAAAAAAGTTGTCGGGCCACATATTTTTCGAGTTAAATATCATCAAAGAATTTTATATATAATTTGGTATATTTCGACATTTTCGCCTCAGAATGGTAAAAAGTTTCAAAGTTGCATATAAAAAAGATGTGGCATTGGGGATTATTAAATATTCTTTTATAAATTTTTAGTTATGTATTAGTTTAAAGTAAAGTCGCAAGAAATTATATACTTGAAAATTTGCGTTGGCGTTAAATTAAAGTTAAGTTAAAGTTGTATTATATACTGTTATATATCTGCACATAAACCTATGATAAGATTGAGATGCATTTTGTTTTAAAAAGCTTATAGATAACTTTTAAATGAAGTTTTATATGACAACAAGCAACATGCTTTCACTTTAAGAATCAATATCGATTAATTTATATTAAACAAGAATTAAACACGCTTAAATTTAACCAACATAAATTAAACTTTAATTAAGATTTGCACAGACGAAAAAAGTCGGCTTTGTGCAGAACAAAACCAAAATAATTCTTCCGCCCTACTCGAAGCGTAGGAATAGAGCTAAGAGTCATTAGTGAATATCCATTTCAAGCACTTAAACTGTTCCTGCATAAGTTTCGATTTGCAATCAAAAGATATATGTTCTATAAGTACTAAGCTGAAAGATTATTTTTGCAATTAATGTAAACAGATTTTTTTTAAATATAAATATATTCGTTTGACGGTATGTTATAATGTAAAAATTTTTGAAAACTACATGTACAAGAGTTTTTCCCCTATTTCCCGAAATCTGAAACATTAAAATTTCTTAAAAATTGTAGAACTTTGTATCCCAATAAAAATTTTGCATATTTGTAGTTTGATTCTTTGTGAAATAGGCTTTTTAGTTTAAGCGACTTTTTATTTCAACATATTATTTGTCTACACTTATATCAAGTAAACAAATAAACAGCTGTAGTTTGAAAAATATATGAAATAAATTAAAAGTTTTTAGAAATTTTAATCAAAAAAATGTAATGAATGAATATTAAAATTTATTGTTAAGAAGTGGAATCTAATTCCTATTTAGCTTCATCCTCTTATTGTGCTTCTTCCTTAGAACACCTTTTGGAGCTTCTTTATAGCATAGAATATGAAAAATTTGACATTGTTGCTTGGCTTTTTTTATTTGGAACTTTCATACATGGGAGTTATTCATTATAAACTTTCTTCTCACATTGTCATTATGAGTAATAGTTATTTTAATGGAATCTCTATAAATAATACATGCGGGTGCATAAATATAATATTAGCCACCATTATTTGACCAACTTTTATAGTTTATGGCTATCAGCGATGGATATTTTATTTTTATATTAAAAACTGGGATTTCATTTCTCGTACAAGGTATAGGAAAAGTATATTCGATTCGGATCGAAAATTACTCAGTTTGTCAACTTTGGTATTCTGCGTTCCGTTCCCCGTATTAATTCGATTTTTTTTCAAGTTGTTTACTTACTAGCGGAAAGCTTTTCGATTTTTGTTTTTGTAGTTAAAAAAGTGTAAAATTTAATAAAATGTGAGTATAAAATGCTATAACTTTATTTGGTAATATTTTTTTTTTGTAATTTTAAAGCTTTATTAATTTTTTGCAGATTAGTATAATGGCAACGAAGGCTGATATGTATTGCGTCTAGATATTATAAGAAGTATAGGCATTCTGGGAAGAAGTTCCAAATGCACTTAACGCAATAGGCCACAAAAAAAAAACTGGAAAGAAAGTATGACATTTTAATAATAATAATTTAAATGATGTGTAGAAAATAAAAATTTCGCTCCGGCGCTTCAGGATTCCTCGCGCTGGAATAGTTTGGCCACAAATACCGTTTGCTTTTAGTCTGTTGGCTATTTTCTTTTTTTTCGCACTTAACTGATTATTATTTAATTATTTAATAGTTTATTTAATTATAGCTTCCACAATATTTAGTACTAATACATGTATATATCACTGTTTATTGATAAAATTGTATTTATAGTTTAACAATTACAATGTTTACAAAATTTTTCATGTTTCTATTTCATACGTTTCATAACAAAGCAGCTGGTTTGAACGTACTCTTCTCTTCTTCTTTTTCTTTCGATTAGGTATTTTTGTAGAATACCTATTTTCGATTCGAGCGTAACTGAATGCGGGAACGTAATCGAAACGCAGAATAAGGGTGATTATAGGAAGAGAATAAAAACTTCATTTGGGACTTTTAAAAAGATGCGCCCAGAGTCTGCCTAGATGGAAAAACTTTTTCGACAGTTGTATATTTTTGCTCCGACTACAAATGGTTATTGTTTGTTTGTTTTGAACTTATGGATATTGTACTGCAATTAAATATTTAAGAGTAGCAACTATTTTTCATAATTTGTAATTAGCAATTAATAATATTTTACACGTTTTCTTTGCAATAACTTTGAAATAATGGCGAAGAAATTGAATGGCAGTGAAGACATCCCATGCGCAGCAGTTTGTGAGCAAATAAATTTATGTTTTTTTTTTTCGGTTTGATCGAATATATTTTTAAGGCAAATATTATTCTAAATGTGACCGCACATAAAACATGTTTGCCTGTATTTTATTTGACATTGCTTCATAGATGTTTCAACAAATAAAAATAGGAAAATAAATGTGCATAGTGTGACCACAAAACAAATTTTGTATTGTTTTGAAAAAATTTAGGCCAAACAAGAGCAAACAAATTTTAGGCAAATGTTTGTCATATATGACCGTACCTTTAGTTTATTAAACATAACTGTAGAACAGGCTGAAACTACTTCAAGACAGTACATAACTTGCGGCATAAGAAGAGCATGGGCTAATCTGTTGGTAAAAATATGTTGGTTGAATACATCCTCCGTAGTGCACCCCAGACTTTACCTGAAGCTAGGTTAATGTGGTTCTCGAACGAGAGACTGCTGTCAAGAATAACACCCAAGCACTTGTGACGACGAACGCACTCAATTTGCGTATTCTCGAGATAAAAGTAAAAATCAAGGGATATGTTTTCAGTAGTACCGAACATAATCGCCTTGGTCTTAGTAGGGTTAATTTTCAAGTAGTTGACAGAAGTCCAGTGCAAAACACGGTCTAGACAGTTATTAACATTGAAATTAAAAGCTGCATAGGAAGAATGATCACTGCTAAATAAAAGGAAAACATCATCAGCAAACAAGAAGATCTCACAACTACCCGGGCAAAATTGTAAATGAAGATCATTTATATAAAGAACTAGATGAACCCGGTGTGCTTCGCTACCCCCCTCGTTATTAAATAAAATTAAAAGTACTGCGAAAATTTAATGACGATTGGTCCAGTAGTTAAGACTATATTACGATTTTTAATTTTTCTAAAAAGGGGCGGGGTCCCACTATTCTCCTGGTACGTATTCCTAATTATGCCAATACCATATGTACCAAATATCGTCGGCGTAGGTCAAAAAATGGCCAAAATATGGCGATTTAAATTTTTGGGTTATATGGGCGGTGCCACGCCCCTTTGTCCAATTAAAACTTCATATAGCCTATTATTCCTTCCAGAGTCACAGTAACATGCTGTGAAAATTTCAGGAAGATCAGTCCAAGGGTTTGGCCTCCTATAAAGTACAAATAAACAGACAGACAGACATTCATTTTTATATATATAGATAAACAATAGAGGTCCCAAAAGAGACCCTTGAGGAACACCAGCACTAAGGGATAATAAAGTAGATTTTATTCCCTTAAAGTCAACAAACTGTGATCTACCCAATAGGTACGAAAGTATGAGGCCACAAGCAGAGCTTGAAAAATTATATTGGTTCATTAGTTTTTCAATCATAGTAGAATGACAAATAGAATTAAAAGCCTTGGATAAGTCAAGTGAAATTAGAGCGCAAAACCTATCATTATTAATGTTTTCTCTAATCGAATAAGTCAGGCTAAGTAACAGTGTTGTCGTACTGTAACCTCGGCGAAAACCGTACTGGGATCCATGAATAATTTTACCAACACACTTAAGTATCTGTTCCTTAATAAGATGTTCAACAAGTTTCGATAAAGCAGGAAGAATGGAAAGTGGTCGATAAATCATCAGCATCATTAACAATTCCTGCTTTCGCTATGGGCACGACACGGGCTGTTTTCCAATATACTGGAAATGTAGACGATGTAAAAATAAAATTTATTAGATTTAGTAAAAGAACAGAAACAAGCGGAAATATAAGTTTTATAAAGCTTATAGGTATATCATCAATACCAATACATCCAGATTTAAGTTTACTTAGTGCCTCTAAAACCTCGGATTCATTTACACAGCGAAATGAAAAAGAATTATTAGAATTAGCAAAGGTAGAAAAATCAATATCGACATTACTATTATAAGTACAATCACCAACAAAATGACTATTTAAAATATTAACATCACCATTCCACATGACATCATTATTATCCTGTGTACACCCTGAATTTCGTAACAATTTCCATAAATCACCAGTGTCCAAGCGCCAAAAAATTTTTGAAAAGTATTTTCTTTTCTCTCTTCTTATAACATTTTTAGCTCTATTTCTAAGCTTACAATAAATTCTCCAATTATCCGCAGACCGATTCAACTTAAACATAGAATACGCTATATCTCTTAAAGATCTTGCAAGTAAAACATCTCTCGAGTCAATCCACATATTATCTTTGATTCGCATCTTTTTCCTTACGACAGGAACATAAGAAAATAGTTTATTAATAAGAGACGAAAAAGCGGTACATTTAATGTTAACATCAGCAGAGTTTAAGATAACACTAGCATTAAAATTGGATAGATACAAACATAGACCGTTCCAATCCGTGTTTTCGTAGTCACGATGTTCAAAAAATTCCTGTGGGGGTGAGAAATCAAAAGTAAAGCAAGTAAAGATTAAAGCATGATCAGAAAAGGATGGACATTGAACCTGATCAAAAAATTTAATTGTAGAGATATCACTCACTAAAAAATAATCCAACAAGGATGTAGAGTCATTAGCCACATCATAGTGAGTAGGTCTGGGGTTATGAACAATTGACAATTTAAGACCTAAGCATAACGATCTCATAAGACATGATTTAGAAAAATTAAATAAGTTACAATTAAAATCACCAACAACAATAGTATTCAAATATTTAGAAAAAATATCACTGTGGCACTCCTCAAGTACAGCCAAATTACCATTTGGAAGGTACACAACGCCAAACAAAATCTTCACACTACTAAACAAAAGTTCAATTAAAAGAGATTCACATTGCCCAGCCACATACGTCCTGAGAATGGATATACCGACACCCCCACCTCTAGAGGGACGTTCACTCCTACAAAAAACATAGCCTGGAAAACCAAACACACGATGTGAAACAGTGCTATCAAGCCATGTTTCCGAAACTGCAAATAAATCAAAACCATTATCCCTTAAAATAGCGCCTAATTCATCAAGTTTGACAGAATTAGGAGAAGGCTTTAGACTTCGGCAATTTAAGTGACCAATCTTCAGTTTATTGCGATCATTCTGAAAGGCAGTTTTTATGAAAGAATTACTGCTAATTATGGGACCAAGATTGTCACTAAAAGACATCAAGATAAAAAAAATAACTTTATGGCGGGGAACCAAAATGATAAATGTGAATGCAATTTGATAAATATATTACATATTAAATAACACTCAGTGTAATTCAATAACATTAAATTACATTCATCAGCTGATAGATCAATGAGTTAAGACAGGAATAAACTGAAATAAAATAATTAATGGAAGTACATTAGAGTTACATTTCAATAATACATTATACTAATATAAATTTTTAGATCATTTCATTTTATCTCTAAAATAATTTAAAAAGATATTCGCAGAAAAATGTTGAAATAATATATTAAAGAATAAAAATATAAAAAATTTAAATTGAAATATTAAGACAATAGTAAATACCAAGTAATACATCAATATCAAATTTCGCCATTTAATAGTGATGCACAGCCAGCACTGTCTTGCAACAGCTCCTCACCATTAGGCATCATTACTTTCACCTTCAGTTTATCAGTGTTCACAATCCGAAATTTATTGATATTTTTTTCCTGATCAACTTAACACACAATGCATTAAGTTTGCTAGCAGCAGGAGAGTAATGATCATTTAAATAAATACGAGGTTCAATGTTTGCATCTATAACATCGCAGACTTTTAATGATTTTAATTTGAAATACTGCTTCATTATTTTGTCTCGAAGATGCACACTGTTGAATTTGATTAAAACAGATTTGCGGTTATTGAAATAACACACATAATTAATGTCGCTGTTTAAAACGGGTACATCAAAAATAGAACCAATCCTAATAACAACTGTAGAGAGGTTCTCCAACCCTGCATGCAAGCCACTTACGACAATGTTAGCACGATTTAGCCTCTTATAAATAACATTGTTTTCTTCTTCAAGGGAGGAAAATTTCTTAGTGGCCGAAGAGTCTACATGCTTTATAAGTTTATTGCAGTCTATAAGTTTCGCTCTTATACCCTTGAAACAAGAAGCCATTTCTGTTTTAAAACTAGAAATAGTATCAGCAAGTTTCTCTTTAATGTTTTGTTGGTCGTTATCAATTTTGTTTATAAAACTGTCTATCTTGCCATTAAGATCACTAATTTCTTTTCGCAAACAGCTCTCCAATCCAGATCGGGGATCATTTTTGCATGGATGGCAAAGAAACGATAGCATTTTATTAGCTTTTAAAACAGACATGGCGCTCTCATGTATACCACTACACGATAAGTGAAACCATAACGTGCACGTTCCGCACTGAATGCTAGCTTGGGTCTTGCTAATGTTTTCTGTGCAAAGACCACATTTAAAGCACTTTGCAACTGGCGGCATTGTATGTTCATAGACACTTTGAAACTAGCAATTGTTTATCGTATACACGAGTGTAGAAATTTCAAGTGTGGCGGCTTTCAGAAACCAAAAAATGTTTAAAGCAGCAGCAATATGTTGAATAAATATGAATCACAATTGATTTCGGATTAAAACAATTTTTAGCAATCAGTGTTTTATAAAAACTTGGTAGGTAATTATTTATTTCATTTTATTCATAATTAATTGAAAAAAAAAGTTAAAGAAAAAGATTAGCTGAACAAAAACAGAACTTTATTTTGAGTGTTTGTAAAAAGTTTCGAAATTTTATCTAAATGCACCAAACATGTTAGTTAAGTGAAGCCCACAAAAGTTACAAAAGATGTAATAAATGCAACCAAATGGCATCACTGACAGGAACGTTAAAGAGGCGCCATCTATATATTAAATAAGAACGAAAAGTTGTAACTAGACTGTTACAGCAATAAATGAAAAGCTTTAAGATGACAACTTTTTCTTCTCCGAAATGTACAGATTACAATTAAGCTTTGCTGCTATTTGTTGTTACATTTTATTGCTTTTATTGGCAAAGTAGTGGTTAGGGTGTCGACTTATAAACCGAAGGGCCATGGTTCGAATCGTAGCCTCTTATATCTTGAGGTTTACTTGGTGCATGAACGAAATGTTCGAAAGACGAACATTGTTATGTTCTCACTCTACAGAAAGTGTTTTCTAATATTTTCGTCAGGAAGAACATAATTACTTAGATATTCTAAATCCTAATGTTTCCTGTTTTCTTTAGAAAATAACAGCATATATTTGCAATTTTTCTTTCTTATTAAATTACGAAATTTAAAAAGAAACATAAGCTGGAGCTAAACAAACAGAAAAAAGTTCAACTAATAATTTCATAAAAGATGTATAAATGCAACCAAATGGCAACACTGACAGGGACGTTAAAGAGGCGCCATCTATATATTAAATAAGAACGAAAAGTTGTAACTAGACTGTTACAGCAATAAATGAAAAGCTTTAAGATGACAACTTTTTCTTCTCCGAAATGTACAGATTACAATTAAGCTTTGCTGCTATTTGTTGTTACATTTTATTGTTTTTATTGGCGAAGTAGTGGTTAGGGTGTCGACTTATAAACCGAAGGGCCATGGTTCGAATCGTAGCCAAGACAAAAGTTTTTATCGAGTTTTTAATTAATTAATTAAGAGGCTTCAACCCCTCTTTAAGTAAATATACCAAAAATATGTAAGGAATTTACGTCATTTTGACGATTTTTTCCATACTTAACCTCTTATATCTTGAGGTTTACTTGGTGCATGAACGAAATGTTCGAAAGACGAACATTGTTATGTTCTCACTCTACAGAAAGTGTTTTCCAATATTTTCGTCAGGAAGAACATAATTACTTAGATATTCTAAATCCTAATGTTTCCTGTTTTCTTTAGAAAATAACAGCATATATTTGCAATTTTTCTTTCTTATTAAATTACGAAATTTAAAAAAAAACATAAGCTGGAGCTAAACAAACAGAAAAAAGTTCAACTAATAACACTGTACAACAAAATCAAATTTTTTCAAAAATTACAAGGTCCGGGCTATAAATTCTGATAGAGGAGACAAAAAAAAGATATACGTGTATCGGCGTTTTGAAAGTTTACATCTGGATTTCATTTGAGAGGGGGTTAAAGTTTCCCAGCTCTGGCACATTCTTATTGTTAAACGGCATAAGAAACCATGTGACCCTTACATTTTAGGTAAAAAATGTGTTCAGCAAATTTATGTAAAATGTTACGGAGAACATTTTTGTAGAAATGTTAACCCTCTAACTCCTCAAGATATGGGTCTTTTTTGTCCTTCTTTTAAAAAATAGCAAAAAACACCATTAAAACAGGGTTTTAGAGGGTTAAAATGTTCCACAAAAATGTTACCCGTTAAATTTTACTATAAGTCCCTGAATACACCAAAAAGGAAAATTCAACCATAAAGTCAGAAATAAGACGCAACAAAAGAGAGCTTAGGGTTAATTTCGCATTTATTAAGAATTTTGTTTTAAAGCAAATTTGGATAGCATTAATTGCATTTTTTAGCTCTAGGCAATTCCACTTCATTATCATACAATGTCCAGCATATTTCAGCGATAAGCGAATGAATGCTTTTACCTTTATAGCGTTCTTCAATGGGTGCGCCTGTCTGATGAAATTTTTCACCATGCTCATCAGATTCTGTTGACAACTGGTTCTCAAAGTAATCCATATGGGAATTTAAAAAATGAATTTTTGTTGACATATGAACGCAATAAAAGGTTCCTGTTTCAGCGATGGTTCCATCAACATAATGACTAGGACTTCGAAGTTGTAGCACAGGTACTGGGAGTTCGTCAGAATGCGAAAATCGCGGCATGGCTGATGGCACAGTTTTGAATACAAAACGCTTTCGCCTATATCTATTCAATTTTAATATGGAAATATTTTGGCACACATAGCACGTAGCGTCATTATGTTCACCTGGATCTAACCACCGCAAAGGAATACCAAAGTGCATTTTTAAAAAATAAGAAGAAAAAAACATCAAGTTAAAAAATTGGAGCTCGCCCATATCTTCCGAGGTACGGAGCTTAAAAATTTTCCAATTTTTTGAAATATCAATATGGATATCATTTTAAAGCTTTTGAAAAGATCTTTAAGGAAATAGCATTAAGAGCTGATGAAATTTTTATGTAAAATAATATATATGCAGTACCAATTTTTTTTTTAAATCTCTGTCACCCCAATTACATTATAATTACATTATTTTGTACATCCAAATTGACCTGGGGTAGAATCGTTACATCCGTGAACGTACAACACGTATCGTAAAAATACGTTTTTCGGATTATGACATACTTTAACGGATGGTAATTAACAATAACGCAGATTATAACATACGTTATCATATACATGAACGTACATTTTTTACGAACTGTCATACGTTAACAAAACTTAGTTCGAATAGGATGAAAAATGCAACAAATTCGCTAAAAAAAAAAGTGCGAATTAAACAAATTTAATTTTAGTTTATGATAAAGTTATTATTACAATAAGTTATATCTAAGATTCATGAATGAACACAAAAATTTGGCAAAAAACATGCTTCCTAATTGGGCATATTAAAATCTAATGCTAACAGACTATGGGATGAGCTTTCCAAATGTATGGACGCACTAGTACCACCAGTTAATGATGTAATAATTTTAAAATAGGAAATTCGCAATTTATATTTTTGCAAGAAAATATTTATATTTATAATTTTGGCTGATCGAAAATAGGTATCAAGCAAAGAAAAAAGCTTTTTTTTTTAATTGAAAAACCAGAATGAAGGAAGCCTTTATGAAGAAAAGCTGCTGGTGCCAAGTGAAGAAGTGTTAATTGAAGCAGCAGTCCTTGAATCGAGCGCTATAGGCAAAAAATCGGTTTTGACCTTTGGAAACAACAAAATTTGATAAACTGACCAGCCTGAATACTCTTTCTTTAGCTTTAGAATATTTTAATTTCTAAACTATTGTGACTCATTTAAAAAATTACGATCCGTTTACAATCCTATGTCATAATGCCATTTAGCTCATACGATTAACGTATCACGTAATTTTTTTTCATACGATTGTCGATACGAACACGGATGTAACGATTCCACCCCTGATTTATCATAAAATTTAATTGCTTTTTCAAATTTGTTATTCTAAATGAAACATTTTCCTTTAAATTTTCAATTGAAATTTTTTTTATATATTTATTTACCTGTTTTTTTTTTTTGGTCTATGGACATTCTCGAATTGGTTTTTTCGAAAACAGATTTTTTAAAACCACAATTATTATCCCTTTTCACTCGTAATAAAAGGTATATAAAAGGGCAGTAAGTAATAACAATTTTCGTAAGATAAAGGTGAAAGGATTCATTCGCTTATCGCTGAAATATGCTGGACATTGTATGATAATGAAGTGGAATTGCCTAGAGCTAAAAAAAATTGTAATTAATGCTATCCAAATTTGCTTTAAAACAAAATTCTTAATAAATGCGAAATTAACCCTAAGCTCTCTTTTGTTGCGTCTTATTTCTGACTTTATGGTTGAATTTTCCTTTTTGCTGTATTCAGGGACTTATAGTAAAATTTAACGGGTAACATTTTTGTGGAACATTTTAACCCTCTAAAACCCTGTTTTAATGGTGTTTTTTGCTATTTTTTAAAAGAAGGACAAAAAAGACCCATATCTTGAGGAGTTAGAGGGTTAACATTACTACAAAAATGTTCTCCGTAACATTTTACATAAATTTTCTGAACACATTTTTTACCTAAAATGTAAGGGTCACATGGTTTCTTATGCCGTTTAACAATAAGAATGTGCCAGAGCTGGGAAACTTTAACCCCCTCTCAAATGAAATCCAGATGTAAACTTGCAAAACGCCGATACACGTATATCTTTTTTTTGCCTCCTCTAACAGAATTTATAGCCCGGACCTTGTAATTTTTTGGTGTGTTGTACAGTGTAATTTCATAAAAGATGTATAAATGCAACCAAATGGCAACACTGATAGGGACGTTAAAGAGGCGCCATCTATATCTTAAATAATAACGAACATCTGTAGCTAGAAAATACACTTTAATATGATGGATTGTACACAAAAAGTCAAGTGGGGCCATGGCATTGTGGTAAGAGCGTAAAATTTCAAAACGAAGGACGCTGGTTCGATTCTCGTGGTGTCAGTGTCAGAGTTAAGGGTTAAGGGAGGGGGGGGGGGGGGGGGGGGAATTAATAAAATATTACGAAGCGACAAAAGAGATGATGTGGTATAAGGTTTTTCATATATAAAAATGCATTTTTGGGACAAAACTAGATTTCCTTTTTAATTTTTCAAGTGAATACAGATTAAAGCAAGTTTCTTTCTACGACGCATATTTAGTCAGATGAATGGGTTTAAAGTTTTTTATTGTTTTCAAATATTAGGAGGCGACGGAAAATGGGGAAATTAATTTAATTAGTTAAAGATGATGTGGTATAAGGTTTTTCATATATAAAAATGCATTTTTGGGACAAAACTAGATTTCCTTTTTAATTTTTCAAGTGAATACAGATTAAAGCAAGTTTCTTTCTACGACGCATATTTAGTCAGATGAATGGGTTTAAAGTTTTTTATTGTTTTCAAATATTAGGAGGCGACGGAAAATG
This sequence comes from Gymnosoma rotundatum, assembly GCA_916610165.2. Taxonomy (NCBI): domain Eukaryota; kingdom Metazoa; phylum Arthropoda; class Insecta; order Diptera; family Tachinidae; genus Gymnosoma; species Gymnosoma rotundatum. Next base: position 10,081 of record OU744341.1, on the reverse strand, counting down.
GGGAAATTAATTTAATTAGTTAAAGATGATGTGGTATAAGGTTTTTCATATATAAAAATGCATTTTTGGGACAAAACTAGATTTCCTTTTTAATTTTTCAAGTGAATACAGATTAAAGCAAGTTTCTTTCTACGACGCATATTTAGTCAGATGAATGGGTTTAAAGTTTTTTATTGTTTTCAAATATTAGGAGGCGACGGAAAATGGGGAAATTAATTTAATTAGTTAAAGATGATGTGGTATAAGGTTTTTCATATATAAAAATGCATTTTTGGGACAAAACTAGATTTCCTTTTTAATTTTTCAAGTGAATACAGATTAAAGCAAGTTTCTTTCTACGACGCATATTTAGTCAGATGAATGGGTTTAAAGTTTTTTATTGTTTTCAAATATTAGGAGGCGACGGAAAATGGGGAAATTAATTTAATTAGTTAAAGATGATGTGGTATAAGGTTTTTCATATATAAAAATGCATTTTTGGGACAAAACTAGATTTCCTTTTTAATTTTTCAAGTGAATACAGATTAAAGCAAGTTTCTTTCTACGACGCATATTTAGTCAGATGAATGGGTTTAAAGTTTTTTATTGTTTTCAAATATTAGGAGGCGACGGAAAATGGGGAAATTAATTTAATTAGTTAAAGATGATGTGGTATAAGGTTTTTCATATATAAAAATGCATTTTTGGGACAAAACTAGATTTCCTTTTTAATTTTTCAAGTGAATACAGATTAAAGCAAGTTTCTTTCTACGACGCATATTTAGTCAGATGAATGGGTTTAAAGTTTTTTATTGTTTTCAAATATTAGGAGGCGACGGAAAATGGGGAAATTAATTTAATTAGTTAAAGATGATGTGGTATAAGGTTTTTCATATATAAAAATGCATTTTTGGGACAAAACTAGATTTCCTTTTTAATTTTTCAAGTGAATACAGATTAAAGCAAGTTTCTTTCTACGACGCATATTTAGTCAGATGAATGGGTTTAAAGTTTTTTATTGTTTTCAAATATTAGGAGGCGACGGAAAATGGGGAAATTAATTTAATTAGTTAAAGATGATGTGGTATAAGGTTTTTCATATATAAAAATGCATTTTTGGGACAAAACTAGATTTCCTTTTTAATTTTTCAAGTGAATACAGATTAAAGCAAGTTTCTTTCTACGACGCATATTTAGTCAGATGAATGGGTTTAAAGTTTTTTATTGTTTTCAAATATTAGGAGGCGACGGAAAATGGGGGAAATTAATTTAATTAGTTAAAGATGATGTGGTATAAGGTTTTTCATATATAAAAATGCATTTTTGGGACAAAACTAGATTTCCTTTTTAATTTTTCAAGTGAATACAGATTAAAGCAAGTTTCTTTCTACGACGCATATTTAGTCAGATGAATGGGTTTAAAGTTTTTTATTGTTTTCAAATATTAGGAGGCGACGGAAAATGGGGAAATTAATTTAATTAGTTAAAGATGATGTGGTATAAGGTTTTTCATATATAAAAATGCATTTTTGGGACAAAACTAGATTTCCTTTTTAATTTTTCAAGTGAATACAGATTAAAGCAAGTTTCTTTCTACGACGCATATTTAGTCAGATGAATGGGTTTAAAGTTTTTTATTGTTTTCAAATATTAGGAGGCGACGGAAAATGGGGAAATTAATTTAATTAGTTAAAGATGATGTGGTATAAGGTTTTTCATATATAAAAATGCATTTTTGGGACAAAACTAGATTTCCTTTTTAATTTTTCAAGTGAATACAGATTAAAGCAAGTTTCTTTCTACGACGCATATTTAGTCAGATGAATGGGTTTAAAGTTTTTTATTGTTTTCAAATATTAGGAGGCGACGGAAAATGGGGAAATTAATTTAATTAGTTAAAGATGATGTGGTATAAGGTTTTTCATATATAAAAATGCATTTTTGGGACAAAACTAGATTTCCTTTTTAATTTTTCAAGTGAATACAGATTAAAGCAAGTTTCTTTCTACGACGCATATTTAGTCAGATGAATGGGTTTAAAGTTTTTTATTGTTTTCAAATATTAGGAGGCGACGGAAAATGGGGAAATTAATTTAATTAGTTAAAGATGATGTGGTATAAGGTTTTTCATATATAAAAATGCATTTTTGGGACAAAACTAGATTTCCTTTTTAATTTTTCAAGTGAATACAGATTAAAGCAAGTTTCTTTCTACGACGCATATTTAGTCAGATGAATGGGTTTAAAGTTTTTTATTGTTTTCAAATATTAGGAGGCGACGGAAAATGGGGAAATTAATTTAATTAGTTAAAGATGATGTGGTATAAGGTTTTTCATATATAAAAATGCATTTTTGGGACAAAACTAGATTTCCTTTTTAATTTTTCAAGTGAATACAGATTAAAGCAAGTTTCTTTCTACGACGCATATTTAGTCAGATGAATGGGTTTAAAGTTTTTTATTGTTTTCAAATATTAGGAGGCGACGGAAAATGGGGAAATTAATTTAATTAGTTAAAGATGATGTGGTATAAGGTTTTTCATATATAAAAATGCATTTTTGGGACAAAACTAGATTTCCTTTTTAATTTTTCAAGTGAATACAGATTAAAGCAAGTTTCTTTCTACGACGCATATTTAGTCAGATGAATGGGTTTAAAGTTTTTTATTGTTTTCAAATATTAGGAGGCGACGGAAAATGGGGAAATTAATTTAATTAGTTAAAGATGATGTGGTATAAGGTTTTTCATATATAAAAATGCATTTTTGGGACAAAACTAGATTTCCTTTTTAATTTTTCAAGTGAATACAGATTAAAGCAAGTTTCTTTCTACGACGCATATTTAGTCAGATGAATGGGTTTAAAGTTTTTTATTGTTTTCAAATATTAGGAGGCGACGGAAAATGGGGAAATTAATTTAATTAGTTAAAGATGATGTGGTATAAGGTTTTTCATATATAAAAATGCATTTTTGGGACAAAACTAGATTTCCTTTTTAATTTTTCAAGTGAATACAGATTAAAGCAAGTTTCTTTCTACGACGCATATTTAGTCAGATGAATGGGTTTAAAGTTTTTTATTGTTTTCAAATATTAGGAGGCGACGGAAAATGGGGAAATTAATTTAATTAGTTAAAGATGATGTGGTATAAGGTTTTTCATATATAAAAATGCATTTTTGGGACAAAACTAGATTTCCTTTTTAATTTTTCAAGTGAATACAGATTAAAGCAAGTTTCTTTCTACGACGCATATTTAGTCAGATGAATGGGTTTAAAGTTTTTTATTGTTTTCAAATATTAGGAGGCGACGGAAAATGGGGAAATTAATTTAATTAGTTAAAGATGATGTGGTATAAGGTTTTTCATATATAAAAATGCATTTTTGGGACAAAACTAGATTTCCTTTTTAATTTTTCAAGTGAATACAGATTAAAGCAAGTTTCTTTCTACGACGCATATTTAGTCAGATGAATGGGTTTAAAGTTTTTTATTGTTTTCAAATATTAGGAGGCGACGGAAAATGGGGAAATTAATTTAATTAGTTAAAGATGATGTGGTATAAGGTTTTTCATATATAAAAATGCATTTTTGGGACAAAACTAGATTTCCTTTTTAATTTTTCAAGTGAATACAGATTAAAGCAAGTTTCTTTCTACGACGCATATTTAGTCAGATGAATGGGTTTAAAGTTTTTTATTGTTTTCAAATATTAGGAGGCGACGGAAAATGGGGAAATTAATTTAATTAGTTAAAGATGATGTGGTATAAGGTTTTTCATATATAAAAATGCATTTTTGGGACAAAACTAGATTTCCTTTTTAATTTTTCAAGTGAATACAGATTAAAGCAAGTTTCTTTCTACGACGCATATTTAGTCAGATGAATGGGTTTAAAGTTTTTTATTGTTTTCAAATATTAGGAGGCGACGGAAAATGGGGAAATTAATTTAATTAGTTAAAGATGATGTGGTATAAGGTTTTTCATATATAAAAATGCATTTTTGGGACAAAACTAGATTTCCTTTTTAATTTTTCAAGTGAATACAGATTAAAGCAAGTTTCTTTCTACGACGCATATTTAGTCAGATGAATGGGTTTAAAGTTTTTTATTGTTTTCAAATATTAGGAGGCGACGGAAAATGGGGAAATTAATTTAATTAGTTAAAGATGATGTGGTATAAGGTTTTTCATATATAAAAATGCATTTTTGGGACAAAACTAGATTTCCTTTTTAATTTTTCAAGTGAATACAGATTAAAGCAAGTTTCTTTCTACGACGCATATTTAGTCAGATGAATGGGTTTAAAGTTTTTTATTGTTTTCAAATATTAGGAGGCGACGGAAAATGGGGAAATTAATTTAATTAGTTAAAGATGATGTGGTATAAGGTTTTTCATATATAAAAATGCATTTTTGGGACAAAACTAGATTTCCTTTTTAATTTTTCAAGTGAATACAGATTAAAGCAAGTTTCTTTCTACGACGCATATTTAGTCAGATGAATGGGTTTAAAGTTTTTTATTGTTTTCAAATATTAGGAGGCGACGGAAAATGGGGAAATTAATTTAATTAGTTAAAGATGATGTGGTATAAGGTTTTTCATATATAAAAATGCATTTTTGGGACAAAACTAGATTTCCTTTTTAATTTTTCAAGTGAATACAGATTAAAGCAAGTTTCTTTCTACGACGCATATTTAGTCAGATGAATGGGTTTAAAGTTTTTTATTGTTTTCAAATATTAGGAGGCGACGGAAAATGGGGAAATTAATTTAATTAGTTAAAGATGATGTGGTATAAGGTTTTTCATATATAAAAATGCATTTTTGGGACAAAACTAGATTTCCTTTTTAATTTTTCAAGTGAATACAGATTAAAGCAAGTTTCTTTCTACGACGCATATTTAGTCAGATGAATGGGTTTAAAGTTTTTTTATTGTTTTCAAATATTAGGAGGCGACGGAAAATGGGGAAATTAATTTAATTAGTTAAAGATGATGTGGTATAAGGTTTTTCATATATAAAAATGCATTTTTGGGACAAAACTAGATTTCCTTTTTAATTTTTCAAGTGAATACAGATTAAAGCAAGTTTCTTTCTACGACGCATATTTAGTCAGATGAATGGGTTTAAAGTTTTTTATTGTTTTCAAATATTAGGAGGCGACGGAAAATGGGGAAATTAATTTAATTAGTTAAAGATGATGTGGTATAAGGTTTTTCATATATAAAAAATGCATTTTTGGGACAAAACTAGATTTCCTTTTTAATTTTTCAAGTGAATACAGATTAAAGCAAGTTTCTTTCTACGACGCATATTTAGTCAGATGAATGGGTTTAAAGTTTTTTATTGTTTTCAAATATTAGGAGGCGACGAAAATGGGGGACATTAATTTAATTAGTTAAAGATGATGTGGTATAAGGTTTTTCATATATAAAAATGCATTTTTGGGACAAAACTAGATTTCCTTTTTAATTTTTTCAAGTGAATACAGATTAAAGCAAGTTTCTTTCTACGACGCATATTTAGTCAGATGAATGGGTTTAAAGTTTTTTATTGTTTTCAAATATTAGGAGGCGACGGAAAATGGGGAAATTAATTTAATTAGTTAAAGATGATGTGGTATAAGGTTTTTCATATATAAAAATGCATTTTTGGGACAAAACTAGATTTCCTTTTTAATTTTTCAAGTGAATACAGATTAAAGCAAGTTTCTTTCTACGACGCATATTTAGTCAGATGAATGGGTTTAAAGTTTTTTATTGTTTTCAAATATTAGGAGGCGACGGAAAATGGGGAAATTAATTTAATTAGTTAAAGATGATGTGGTATAAGGTTTTTCATATATAAAAATGCATTTTTGGGACAAAACTAGATTTCCTTTTTAATTTTTCAAGTGAATACAGATTAAAGCAAGTTTCTTTCTACGACGCATATTTAGTCAGATGAATGGGTTTAAAGTTTTTTATTGTTTTCAAATATTAGGAGGCGACGGAAAATGGGGAAATTAATTTAATTAGTTAAAGATGATGTGGTATAAGGTTTTTCATATATAAAAATGCATTTTTGGGACAAAACTAGATTTCCTTTTTAATTTTTCAAGTGAATACAGATTAAAGCAAGTTTCTTTCTACGACGCATATTTAGTCAGATGAATGGGTTTAAAGTTTTTTATTGTTTTCAAATATTAGGAGGCGACGGAAAATGGGGAAATTAATTTAATTAGTTAAAGATGATGTGGTATAAGGTTTTTCATATATAAAAATGCATTTTTGGGACAAAACTAGATTTCCTTTTTAATTTTTCAAGTGAATACAGATTAAAGCAAGTTTCTTTCTACGACGCATATTTAGTCAGATGAATGGGTTTAAAGTTTTTTATTGTTTTCAAATATTAGGAGGCGACGGAAAATGGGGAAATTAATTTAATTAGTTAAAGATGATGTGGTATAAGGTTTTTCATATATAAAAATGCATTTTTGGGACAAAACTAGATTTCCTTTTTAATTTTTCAAGTGAATACAGATTAAAGCAAGTTTCTTTCTACGACGCATATTTAGTCAGATGAATGGGTTTAAAGTTTTTTATTGTTTTCAAATATTAGGAGGCGACGGAAAATGGGGAAATTAATTTAATTAGTTAAAGATGATGTGGTATAAGGTTTTTCATATATAAAAATGCATTTTTGGGACAAAACTAGATTTCCTTTTTAATTTTTCAAGTGAATACAGATTAAAGCAAGTTTCTTTCTACGACGCATATTTAGTCAGATGAATGGGTTTAAAGTTTTTTATTGTTTTCAAATATTAGGAGGCGACGGAAAATGGGGAAATTAATTTAATTAGTTAAAGATGATGTGGTATAAGGTTTTTCATATATAAAAATGCATTTTTGGGACAAAACTAGATTTCCTTTTTAATTTTTCAAGTGAATACAGATTAAAGCAAGTTTCTTTCTACGACGCATATTTAGTCAGATGAATGGGTTTAAAGTTTTTTATTGTTTTCAAATATTAGGAGGCGACGGAAAATGGGGAAATTAATTTAATTAGTTAAAGATGATGTGGTATAAGGTTTTTCATATATAAAAATGCATTTTTGGGACAAAACTAGATTTCCTTTTTAATTTTTCAAGTGAATACAGATTAAAGCAAGTTTCTTTCTACGACGCATATTTAGTCAGATGAATGGGTTTAAAGTTTTTTATTGTTTTCAAATATTAGGAGGCGACGGAAAATGGGGAAATTAATTTAATTAGTTAAAGATGATGTGGTATAAGGTTTTTCATATATAAAAATGCATTTTTGGGACAAAACTAGATTTCCTTTTTAATTTTTCAAGTGAATACAGATTAAAGCAAGTTTCTTTCTACGACGCATATTTAGTCAGATGAATGGGTTTAAAGTTTTTTATTGTTTTCAAATATTAGGAGGCGACGGAAAATGGGGAAATTAATTTAATTAGTTAAAGATGATGTGGTATAGAGGTTTTTCATATATAAAAATGCATTTTTGGGACAAAACTAGATTTCCTTTTTAATTTTTCAAGTGAATACAGATTAAAGCAAGTTTCTTTCTACGACGCATATTTAGTCAGATGAATGGGTTTAAAGTTTTTTATTGTTTTCAAATATTAGGAGGCGACGGAAAATGGGGAAATTAATTTAATTAGTTAAAGATGATGTGGTATAAGGTTTTTCATATATAAAAATGCATTTTTGGGACAAAACTAGATTTCCTTTTTAATTTTTCAAGTGAATACAGATTAAAGCAAGTTTCTTTCTACGACGCATATTTAGTCAGATGAATGGGTTTAAAGTTTTTTATTGTTTTCAAATATTAGGAGGCGACGGAAAATGGGGAAATTAATTTAATTAGTTAAAGATGATGTGGTATAAGGTTTTTCATATATAAAAATGCATTTTTGGGACAAAACTAGATTTCCTTTTTAATTTTTCAAGTGAATACAGATTAAAGCAAGTTTCTTTCTACGACGCATATTTAGTCAGATGAATGGGTTTAAAGTTTTTTATTGTTTTCAAATATTAGGAGGCGACGGAAAATGGGGAAATTAATTTAATTAGTTAAAGATGATGTGGTATAAGGTTTTTCATATATAAAAATGCATTTTTGGGACAAAACTAGATTTCCTTTTTAATTTTTCAAGTGAATACAGATTAAAGCAAGTTTCTTTCTACGACGCATATTTAGTCAGATGAATGGGTTTAAAGTTTTTTATTGTTTTCAAATATTAGGAGGCGACGGAAAATGGGGAAATTAATTTAATTAGTTAAAGATGATGTGGTATAAGGTTTTTCATATATAAAAATGCATTTTTGGGACAAAACTAGATTTCCTTTTTAATTTTTCAAGTGAATACAGATTAAAGCAAGTTTCTTTCTACGACGCATATTTAGTCAGATGAATGGGTTTAAAGTTTTTTATTGTTTTCAAATATTAGGAGGCGACGGAAAATGGGGAAATTAATTTAATTAGTTAAAGATGATGTGGTATAAGGTTTTTCATATATAAAAATGCATTTTTGGGACAAAACTAGATTTCCTTTTTAATTTTTCAAGTGAATACAGATTAAAGCAAGTTTCTTTCTACGACGCATATTTAGTCAGATGAATGGGTTTAAAGTTTTTTATTGTTTTCAAATATTAGGAGGCGACGGAAAATGGGGAAATTAATTTAATTAGTTAAAGATGATGTGGTATAAGGTTTTTCATATATAAAAATGCATTTTTGGGACAAAACTAGATTTCCTTTTTAATTTTTCAAGTGAATACAGATTAAAGCAAGTTTCTTTCTACGACGCATATTTAGTCAGATGAATGGGTTTAAAGTTTTTTATTGTTTTCAAATATTAGGAGGCGACGGAAAATGGGGAAATTAATTTAATTAGTTAAAGATGATGTGGTATAAGGTTTTTCATATATAAAAATGCATTTTTGGGACAAAACTAGATTTCCTTTTTAATTTTTCAAGTGAATACAGATTAAAGCAAGTTTCTTTCTACGACGCATATTTAGTCAGATGAATGGGTTTAAAGTTTTTTATTGTTTTCAAATATTAGGAGGCGACGGAAAATGGGGAAATTAATTTAATTAGTTAAAGATGATGTGGTATAAGGTTTTTCATATATAAAAATGCATTTTTGGGACAAAACTAGATTTCCTTTTTAATTTTTCAAGTGAATACAGATTAAAGCAAGTTTCTTTCTACGACGCATATTTAGTCAGATGAATGGGTTTAAAGTTTTTTATTGTTTTCAAATATTAGGAGGCGACGGAAAATGGGGAAATTAATTTAATTAGTTAAAGATGATGTGGTATAAGGTTTTTCATATATAAAAATGCATTTTTGGGACAAAACTAGATTTCCTTTTTAATTTTTCAAGTGAATACAGATTAAAGCAAGTTTCTTTCTACGACGCATATTTAGTCAGATGAATGGGTTTAAAGTTTTTTATTGTTTTCAAATATTAGGAGGCGACGGAAAATGGGGAAATTAATTTAATTAGTTAAAGATGATGTGGTATAAGGTTTTTCATATATAAAAATGCATTTTTGGGACAAAACTAGATTTCCTTTTTAATTTTTCAAGTGAATACAGATTAAAGCAAGTTTCTTTCTACGACGCATATTTAGTCAGATGAATGGGTTTAAATTTTTTTATTGTTTTCAAATATTAGGAGGCGACGGAAAATGGGGAAATTAATTTAATTAGTTAAAGATGATGTGGTATAAGGTTTTTCATATATAAAAATGCATTTTTGGGACAAAACTAGATTTCCTTTTTAATTTTTCAAGTGAATACAGATTAAAGCAAGTTTCTTTCTACGACGCATATTTAGTCAGATGAATGGGTTTAAAGTTTTTTATTGTTTTCAAATATTAGGAGGCGACGGAAAATGGGGAAATTAATTTAATTAGTTAAAGATGATGTGGTATAAGGTTTTTCATATATAAAAATGCATTTTTGGGACAAAACTAGATTTCCTTTTTAATTTTTCTTCAAGTGAATACAGATTAAAGCAAGTTTCTTTCTACGACGCATATTTAGTCAGATGAATGGGTTTAAAGTTTTTTATTGTTTTCAAAT